>OZ010603.1:46336963-46341963 GCA_963932145.1 Acanthosepion lycidas | reverse complement strand
TGGAAATTCTTTTAATCCATATCATATTTGTTATTCCAAAACCAGAATCAATTTTGGCATTAAGTTTCTTTTGATTTAATGAAAAAGATCGTAGACGCCTGTTCGACGAATGCCACCTGGAAAAACAAAGTGAAATAGAATAAAATAAAAACCACAACCTTTATTTAGAACAGATCTTCAAGAAGAGCTGATACCGAAATGTTCGTGCTTCTCGAATGAGTGAAATGAATGAATGAATCTCTTTACACACTGTACTTGTTATTGTCTGCAACAAGATAAAGTGCTTTCCATTTTGTATGTTTTATGACGGATAACGTGAATCTCTCTTGGTTTACTACGCTCCTCGTTGGTACCATCTCCCTTTCCCTTCCCTGGTCGATCCATTTAAATTCTTTATTTATTTGCCCATGTTGTTGCTGTGGGTAAGAGATTCTTTGAAGAGGGGAGGTATTGCGTTTGCCCATCGGAAACTGGGGATTTCTCTTCTTTTTACAAATAAAGAAGAACGAGAAGCGAGGAAATGAAACACGGAAAGGACAAATTAAGAAAAAAAGAAAAGAAAAAGGAAGAATAAAATCTGAATGCAGAAGTAAAATCTAAAAATAAGGAAATTGAAATAAAAAGAAAGAAAAAATGGAAAAATGGAAAGAAAGAAATGAAGGAAAAGAAAAAATCGGACAAATATAAAGACAGAAATGAAGAAAAAGAATCAAATACAAAAAAGGAAATGGCGAAAAAGAAAGAACCAAAAAACAGAAAGAAAGAAAGAAAGAAATATTCAAACAAATACAAAGAAAAAAGAAAGATTCAAACAAATAGAAAGAAGGAAACAAAGAAACAAATAGAAAGAAAGAAAGAAAGAAAGAAAGAAGGAAACAAATAGAAAGAAAGAAAGAAAGAAAGAAAGAAATATTCAAACAAATACAAAAAAAAGAAAGAAGATTCAAACAAATAGAAAGAAAGAAACAAACAAATAGAAAGAAACAAACAAACAAACAAATAGAAAGAAAGAAAGAAAGAAGGAAACAAATAGAAAGAAAGAAAGAAAGAAAGAAATATTCAAACAAATACAAAGAAAAAAGAAAGATTCAAACAAATAGAAAGAAAGAAACAAACAAATAGAAAGAAACAAACAAACAAACAAATAGAAAGAAAGAAAGAAAGAAAGAAAGAAGGAAACAAATAGAAAGAAAGAAAGAAAGAAATATTCAAACAAATACAAAGAAAAAAGAAAGATTCAAACAAATAGAAAGAAAGAAACAAAGAAACAAATAGAAAGAAAGAAACAAACAAACAAACAAACAAATAGAAAGAAAGAAAGAAATATTCAAACAGATACAAAGAAAAAAGAAAGAAGATTCAAACAAATAGAAAGAAAGAAAGAAACAAACAAACAAATAGAAAGAAAGAAAGAAAGAAGGAAACAAATAGAAAGAAAGAAATATTCAAACAAATACAAAGAAAAAAAGAAAGAAGATTCAAACAAATAGAAAGAAACAAAAACAAATAGAAAGAAAGAAAGAAAGAAAGAAAGAAAGAAAGAAAGAAAGACAAATAGAAGAAAGAAATATGCGTGAAGGTACAGGAAGAATTTGAGATGAAGAAATAAATGGAGGTAAATAAATAAATACAGAAAAATATAAAGCGAAAAAGATGCAAAAGGAAAGAACAAAGGAGGAGAAAACAACGAAAAATGATGAGAAAAGATGTGGCGAAAGCAGGCCATTTCAGATAAACAAAGAACCAATGCAATAGACGCTAGAACAGCAAGCAAAGCAATGGCAGACGATCTTTGTGATGTCTTCCATTGGAGAAAACTTCACTTTTAGAACGTCTTCCATCTTTTTTCCAAATTACTCCGATTTTTTTCTTTTCGCTCCCGCTTCCGTTCCAGTGACAAAAATGGAAATAAAAAAGAAAAGAAAATATAAACAAATAAAGTGTTAAGGGAACAGACCCCTTAGAATCATTCTAGCGCTTAAAGTTTGGTCGCAGTCAATGCCGGAAAAACTTAGCTTTGAGAAAACACGAAGAAGGGGTATTTAGATAAAAGCTTTCGAGGTAGTGATGCTCGTAAGAAAGGATTTGCTGATTAGAATGCTTGAGTAATAGAATTAGGTGAAGAATTGCTTGTGATTCATTCATACTTCTTGCTTTATTTTCTTTTTTACGACTTTATACGTCTTTATTGCGTTTTAGTGTAACATTTTTTTTTGCTTTGCATTTGCTTTCATCGATCCATTCTCTTAATGTAAACAGTTTGTAATTGAAATAAAGAATTAGCTTCAGATGAGATCTGAACTCGCATCCCATTTCTTGGAAGTTAATCTTTCACAGGCGATGCTTTGACTATTTAGTGCTCTTTAACCACCCGGGCCGCGAACCGGTGCCAGACCGCGAATCATCAACTACCGGGCCGCTGGGAAACCATTTAAAAACGATGTAGAATGCTTTTCATAACGTTCTGTCACTCATCCACACACCCCGCACCGAACAATTTGTGTAATAAATTAGACAAAAGCATTTCAATTCACATTACATTGTATTATGATATATATTATTTTTGTCATTATTTATTTCTGTTGCTTATCATTGAAACAGTTGTTGTACTACTACTACTACTACTACTACTAATAATAATAATAATAATAATAATAATAATTTTATTATAATTTTACTTGCCCCTCCCTTTGTTACTTAATTATCACGGCCGTTACGTCCTGCTAATAACATATAAATAATAGATTATTCCGTTTTAACCGAAAAAAGGAAGATATGGAAGACTATACGACATTCAATTGTTTAACGTCTGCTTCAATGAATGAAAAGTTGTCAATTTCATATCCTTTCATTTGTACCCCCTTACTTCTTAGAATAACAAGCAGCATTCATATTTATAATTGTCATTGCAATATTTTGTTAAAGTTGTTAATCCAAAATACTTAACGATTCTATAGGGGAATTTCTACTGAGATTTTATTGTCGTAGAACTCACCATTCAATCGTTAACTTAAGAATTAAAATTAACCAAAAAATTGAAATAGGAAAAGCATGAAAGTTTGCATGGATATTTCAAATAATAATAATGATAATAATAATAATAATAAAGACTTAAATTAAAACTCGAAATGATATAAAACTCGGCATGATCTATTATGGGATAATATCTCCACTGGAAAATATATTACCTTTACGGGAAGAAATTGGTATGAACACCACCCAGACCCGTTTACAGACAAAGGACCTGTAACAATTTTATGGGATTTTACAATACACACAGACAGAACAATCAAAGCTAATCGTCCAGACATGATCACCGACCACAAAAAAAAACTGTGCTTTCTTATTGGCATGGCAATCCCTGCATATTGTAATGTATCTTTGAAGATCTTCAAAAAAACTATCAAAATATCGAAGTGAAAATCTAAAAAATGTGGCACATGAAGACATCACTAATTCCAGTTGGAGTTGGAATTGATTGGAAAAGGTTCCAATACACTTTTTGAAGGGATTCCTGGCAGCCCATGGTTTAAAGAAATACAAAAAAAATTTTTACTCACAAGTACAGCTTACATATTCCGAAGAGTTTTATCTATCTAAAATGTGTGTGATCTGAGTTTGTTTTTGTTTTTTGTTTTAAATGATCAGTGGAAAATGTCATGAAGCCATTTCTGATCTTAGGTCTCTGGAATGGAAAGAAATATCTAAACAACAGAAATGAAAGGAAATAAAAAATATGGCACATTAAAACATTAACAATTCCTGTTGTATTAGGTTGGTGCAAAAATAATGACGTAATAATGTCGTTTTTTGACGTTAAAAAATACGTCAAAAAACGACATTGTTCCGTCATTATTTTTGCACCAGCCTAATAGTTGGAGCCCTCGGATTGGTTGGAAAAGATTCCAGTAGACTAATTGGAGGGATTCCTGGAAGCCCATGCGTTAACGAAATACCAAAAAAATCTTCTCACGAGTACAGCCCACACCTTACGAAGGGATTTATCTATGTAAAATATGTTTTATTTATTTATTTTTTTTTTTTATTTATTTTTTTTTTTTTTTGTCAGTGGAAAATGTCATGATACCATTTCTAACCTTAGGTCCCTGGGCGGGACCCGGAAAGAATTCTGTAAACGCCAGAAATCAAAGGGAATAGAATAAATAATCATAGTTGGTGTTGATGTTGAATAAGTGAGTACTTTTAAGTTGAACTTCCAATAACCACAAATATAAAAATAACAAAAGAATAACAAAGTAATACAAGAAGAAAGGACGAAATTAAGAGAAGGCAAGGCAACTATAAGACAATATCAATGTAAAGACAATACGGTAAGAAACAATATTGATATTGTCCAGAACAGATGATTTTTTCGAAGTTAATAAAGACTAAAAAGAAAGACCAATGTCATCCGTAGTATTTGTTATAATTGGGGTGGGGGCTAGCACTTGCAGTCTTTCCCGGTTGGAATCGACAATATTAATCAATTTCTATCAACATGTGGATTTGTACAAGGGCAGAGTGCAGAGTGTGTGGCATGGAGATGGAAAATGCTACCCGACATCATTGGCGCTTGTGGAAAGAATACAAACGCAGAAATAAAGCAGGCGTCGACATTACAAAGTGGCCTCCAGTCTGCATTGGTGCCTCTGTAGGAAGTATGGACTTCAAGTCGAACTGAAATACTCCCACCACAAGCCAGAGAACGTAATCGAAAACTACCAAGTCAAGGCCTTATTGGATTTCAATATCCAAACAGACCGCATTTCCGAGGTCATCAAACCAGAAAAAAATAGAAAAACGCCTCCTCACCTGGTGACCATAATATCAAGATCAAAAGAATTGGAAAGCTTAAAAAGTACACTGACTTTTGGATGAAGGTTGCCAGAATATGGGAGCGTTAGGTCACTACTGTTCGAGTTATCATCGAGGCGTTGGGGCCTGTACCATCGAATCTAAGGACTTACATTTAGAAAACCGGAATAAAGACTAGTATACAA
>OZ010603.1:46321963-46331963 GCA_963932145.1 Acanthosepion lycidas | reverse complement strand
GACGAGAAAAAGTTGTGAAGGAATGAAAGAAGAAAAGCAGGAACAAGAAAGAAAGAAAGAAAGAAAGAAAGAAAGAACGAACGAAAATGAGAAGGCGACAAGAAAAAAGGTGAGAAGGAATGAAAGAAGAAAGGCAGGAAGTAGAAATAAAAAAGAAAGAAGGAAAATGAAGAGACAAGAAAAAAGGTCAGAAGAAATGAAAGGAAAAGCAAGAAGAAAGTAAGAAAATGAGAAGGAGACAAGAAAGAATGATGAAAAGGAATTAAAGAAGAGGAAAAGCAGAAAGAAAGAAAGAAAGAAAGAAAGAAAGAAAGGCAGTTTGGTAGAAAGAAACCATATTTATCTCCTCCTCGAACTACTCGCTATAAAAATAATAGTGCAACCTCACTGTGGTCAAATTACATTGAATCTTTCTGTAGTGAAGGGACCCACAGTTGTCTCCCCTTTGAACTATTCGTCTATAAAAGAAACAGACGAACATGAGCAGTAGTCAACTTGCATGGCTTGAAGCTTCGCTGAAAGCTTAAATGTTTGTAAGTTTTTCTTTACAAGGACAAAATTGCTTAGAGCTAGGAAGAACTGATGTTGTGGAGAGCTACGTACGCCAGGTCGTGAAGAGAGACGGCACATTGAAGAAAAGGAAGAAAACAAGTTGTTGTAACTAAAAACATTATGTACAAGGAAAACACAAAGACAAAAAGCAACTAAATGAAACATTCGTAAATATACGTACACACATTTGCGTCCACTGAAATACAAATCTCTGAAAATACTCACGTACACACACTCGCACACATAAATACTGATCATTATTAACATAAAACTCCTTTCTGCGCATGCGTCAATCTCTCAATGTATCTCTTCCTTTATCCGGGTCTCAGAAAGCTGAGATACGCGTGTACATCCGCCATTTTCTTCCAGTTGGTTTGCTTTTGTATGAATGCGGGCAATGTCCAAGTGCTTTTCACTTGTCTCGCGCCAAGGATCTTTCTTGTCCCGTTATGTCAACGAGGCTTGTTAAAATCTGATACGGCATCAGCGTAATGACCTTTGTCCTGGCGAATTCCACCCAGACTGACCGATGCGTCTGGATAAACTGACCTTGACTATCAAACCAACCAATCACACGAGGGACAGCTTTTACCACGTTCTGAAATATGCGGGAGCTGGTGAAAAATCTGGGTAGTTTTTCTTTGTACGTGTGTGTGTGTGTGTATGTCGTTCGGTCTCTTGAGTTTTTTCGAACGCAGTCAAAGATTGCGCGCGAGAAAACAACCAATCGTTTAGGGCAAGCATAAATGTAATCGTGTTAAATTGTTTGAATTACTGTGTATTTCTGGGTATAAGACGACCATTAAATCCTCCAAATCACCCTTAAAAATGGAGGTCGTTTTATACTACAATTCTAAAAGCAAAAATCTTAAATTTTGAGTGTTGTTTGTCGGTAGACTAACCTCGGCCTTGTCACAATAACCAATAATGTACACAAAAAGATTCACATTATCAAATAAACTGATAATAAAAATAATAAAACCATTTCTACCTTATATATTACTGACATAACTTCATAATAAATTACCTATTCGAAAAAAAATTCATATCAATGAAATCAACTTGTATCCATGCAAGCTCAGCTGAGAAAATGTAAACATTGAGTTATGATTACGTTCACAGCAATGGAATGTATTATTATCGTACATTATCCTACTCTATTTACATTATTCGGGCTATTGTCCTCATCTTATGGCCACATGGCAACAATAATGAGGACACTATTCCGAATAATGTAAATAATGTACATAATACCTCATCTCAGAAATATAGACAGATTATTGTACTGTTATTAGCAGTATGATGTTTTTGTTGATGGGGTATACCATTAGTACACCAGACTATTTGTAACTGTTTAGATAGTGGGAAAGAAGAGGAAAAAGAAGAATCAATATTCGCAAGAGAATCACGGGATGAAATGTAAATAAATACACACACACACACACACACACATATATATATATATATATATATGGAGATTTATTTATTTTTTTATTTTATCGAGATTTATTTATTTTTTATTTTATTCTTTTATTATATCTCTTTATGAACGGGATTTGTGTATATAAAAAAGCCGTAACGTTTGTTTTTTGACGGCTTCATAAAGGGTTATCTTTTTTTGTAGGGTATTAAAACTATGTATATGGGCTATGGATTTTAAAATTTATTTTATTGTATGCGTGTTTTTAGCTAGTTATTCAGAGCGTAAGTTTGGTAGTGTCGGCAGAAAACCGTTAATTCATGCCTGTTGTTTAATAGATTTTTATTGTTTAGAATAATATTTTTATATTTGTGCCATATGTGCCACTTCCGTCCCGCTAGTGACCTGCATATTAGGCAACAGCGAGGATCTCGTGACATAGCAACATGAATATTTGCTGATGCTCTTTACCTTTGTCTTTCGTCTCTCAGCCGCTCAAGATAAATGATTTCAAAATTTCTGATACCACTCCTGGCACAAATATTGCCAGTTATTTCCATCCAGAGCTACTCGCTTGAATTTAGTACATTGTCGTATCTCTTTTTTATTATTATATATATATATATTTTTTTTTTCTGTTTAACGCAATAGTTGATTTTCTCCTTAGATCAAGGAGACTCACCGGATGCTCTCATTCAAACGTTACCATATCTTAGGTTACATATATTCGTTCGTTTTTTTCTGATGTTCTACGAAGGATCTTCAACAATGATCTTTCCTAGCATTTTTTTTTTTTTTTTTTTTTTTTTTTTTTGCTTCTTAGTGACCCTGGTCATCAAGTGAAACTCTATTCTAAAGTTATTGAAATTTTATTTCAGATTAGATTCTCCTTTGGGATGGCATGCTAATTCGACATCTTTTGCTTTTAATCAAGGTAACAAAAATACCAAAGCGTCTCGAAATATTTGAACTGCGTACGAAGGTTACTTCATCACCAAGAGAATTGCACATAAATGGTTTTCCCGTTACAAGGAGGCGAAGTACGAATCCACAGACTCTCTGTGTTATGGCTGCTCAGTTTGATGAGAACCAATTGATTAAAGAAACACGCCAAACCACTGGGGAATTAGCTCAGAAGATTGCAAGCTCTCATACTACTGTCACTCGTCATCTTCACTAAGTAGGTAAGACCCAGAAACACGGCGGGTGGGTGCCACACGCACTGACCGAGAGAAACAAATCCCTGCGCACCTCCATTGATCTACAGGCTACTCATGGATACAAAAAAAAGTGAAATGTTCTGAAAAATCCACCATGTTCTCTTGATTTAGTCTCTTCCAGCTACCACCATATTGGGTTGATTTCTAAAAAATTGTGTGTGGGGGGGGGGTTTCGTTCAACAAGGACGTTTATCTTCAAACGTGAATTGATGATTTTTCGAGTCAAAGATTAGGGGTTTCCATGGTCGAGTTATTAAACAGTTAGTGGTTCTTTGTTAGGGAGCCGTAAACAAATAAGGAGCATATATCGTTGAAAGATTCATCGGAACTATTCATCTATATAATAAATGTGAATGTCAGTGTGTCACACTTTTTCAACTTAAAGGGATATAACTCTTTAACTTTCAACAGCTCATTTCAAATGAAAAAAAGACTGTTCTCAAATTACGGTGATTCAAAATAAAATTTTCCGTGTTTTCAACATTACTCCTAGAGGACGTAGCCCAACATATCCTACCATTTTGGAATCAAGCTGACTCCATGAGCAAATTAAAAACATCCCGGGTCGGATCCAGATCCGCAATCCTGAAATTTTGGATTCCCAAGTTTTCATTACTGCGTTTATTTTTGCCGATTTTTTAGGTGATTTTTTGCGAGGAATTTTTTCTATAATAAAAATTTTTATTGGGGATAATTGAAATTAATTGCGAAATCCAGCGAAAATCACCCATGAAACAAAAATAATTGTTTGTACGGAAAGTAAGGACTTACGTACATTTTCTTTAAATTAAGTGGCGGCAAAAGAATTATCGTTGAACTTTTAAAAGGTAAGCTTAAATATTAATGCAATACTTAAATGCAGCTGTCAGTTTTGAGTTCTTATGTAGGTTATTGTTACCTATCGCATCTACTGCCCCCTGTCTATTGTGATGAAGGCCCAATCAAGGACCATCCGCAGTAGCTAGCTTAAATGCCGTCCAATGAGGCGGCTTTTAAGCTATTAAAGAATACAACTGAAACCCGTATCTTTTTTTCTGTCTTAACGCAACAGCTGCTTTGCACTTTATGTCATTCAAACGTAATCATATAGCAATTTCTTGAACGTTTACACGGGAACATTAATCCTGGATGATCGCTTGAATCTTCTCAGTGACTACTGCCTTCAATGCAGCAATGGTGTGAGGATTGCCCTGGCCGAGGTTGTCCTTGAGAAACTCCCAGAGGAAGAAACTTGGGGGGGGGGTCAAGCAATTGAGGTGTCCATTCCACTTCAGCTTTGCGGCTAATGAGACGCTCCCCAAACTTTTCACGGAGCCAACTCTTAATTGCTGTTGTTCCCAGGTACATCTTGGCCCGAGGTGGTTGCACCTGTTAGGGTTTCAGCTATGGGCAAATAGTAAGCCACTAAACTGGGTCAAAATATTATGAAAGTATAAAAATATATATTTCTGTAGTAAGAATTATAACAGTACATTTTCATAAGAAAATAATTACCAGGAATAAATTTTTGTAAAAGGAAGAGAAAAATTACCAACACATTTTGGAAAAAAAAATTACGAAATCTCCCAAGAAAATTAAATTTCGCCGTTAAATGACATTAAATAAATTAAAACAAACCAAACAAAAATTAACTGAGAAAAATACTTATATAGAAAATTAAATATTTTTCTTTATCTACCGCCACATTTTTACATAATTTTCTTCTTCACCCATTTTTTAAATTTCTTTTTTTATCGTCTTTGAAAAAAAATATTTTCGTTTCACTTTTGTAGCAGGTGAGCAAGTGAAGGTGGGAGTTAAAAAAGAAGTGGGGGTGGAGATTGAAAAAAAAACTATCCTCTGTTTCTTTGTCCGCCAAATGCTCAATGTCGCCTAACAGGGCTTTTGAGGAACAACCGGACGGATCCCATTGATGTCGATCGGTGTTCTTTCTCTTTGTCTCTAACTGAACCTCCAACCCTAACGCCGTCACCGCGCAGCACACACACGTGACAATTGGTTCAGTCTGGGCCATTGTTCAGCGGTGACTCACTCATACAACACCGGCGTCCTCTCGATAATCATTCTTCTTCTTCTTCTTCTTCTTCTTCTATGTGACGTGTCACTTCAGAACGTTGGAGGCCATGGCTCTCCACAATTTTCTTTCCTTTAGAGCTCTTAATAAATTGTGTCTTTGTTATCTCACCTAAACTCGGCTCCGCCATCCATTTACACAAGCTCAATACAATAGAGACTATATACGTTGTTTTCCTCTGCCCCTCTTGGCTTCAAGCTGTCTTGTGAGTATCAAATTTTACAAGCTCTGTTTCCTCATTATATACCCTAGAAATTTGAATTGTCTCTTTCTGATGTCAAGTACGAATGTCCTTTTTGTCTCCATTTTCTCTTGAACTTCGTATTAGAGGTACTGTAATCTCAGAAGTGAGAGCGGTGTAAGGAACAGTTGCGAGGAAATATTAATCGGTGTTTCATTTTACCATAGCAACCTTCCTGTTACAACATTATCGTTGCAACCATAGCAATACGATATTTTATCATAACATTTTTCCATTACCTTAGCAACATACCCGATATATATATATATATATATATATATATATTACGAAATGGACAAAGTCCGACAATTTATTTATTAAAGACATTTTTATGCTTAACGTTATAGATACAAGTATTTAAGTAAATGCTCTGTTTATAATAAATAGTATTAAATAACATTTACCGGCCTTAATGTCCGAGAAATTTTCATAGAAAATATTCGTTCTTTGACAGGATTCGAACCTGCATCCTATACGGAACCGTCATTTGCGCTGACGTGCCTTACCGTTAGGCTACAAAGAAGCGTTCGGTAGACAAGGTCGAATTTACTGCTTATAAACTTCAATCTTCCATGAATCTCGAATATTCATAACTGCTCATGGCGTATCAAATGAAAACAAATGACGTCATATATTACGAAATGGACAAAGTCCGACAATTTATTTATTAAAGACATATATATATATATATATATATATATATATATATATATATATATATATATATATATATATATATATATATATATATATATATATATATATATATATATATATATATAATTTCCAAATGTAGGCATGAGAACAAATACCTATTATCAGGATTTACACCAAAATAAATAAATAAATATATGAAATAAAATAAAATAAAACACCAACAATCACTTTTTAGTTCAAGCTACCACCACAATGATTACATTTGTCGTTTTTTATTATTCTCCCACCACCAGTACTAATCACTTCTACCAATTTACCTAATTATATTATCATTGTCACAAATCTTCTAACAACATTACTATCACATAACATCTACTATTATCATATAAACCCGCTATAATTATTAACGTAAACTACAAACTCCCCAAGCATATTAATTAACCATCATAAAAATAACCAATAAGGATTACAAACCGAAATTTCTACCAGTTATATATACACAGTCATCAAAAACAAGCAAATAACCAGCTTTAAAAATAATAACAAATAAACTTTTTTTTAAAATTAAAAATAAAAATAATAGCAATTTTTATCTATCATAATTTTACACAGACCCCACCACACGTATATACGTGCATGCGAGGAAATACTATTCAGCGAAAGAATAGAAAAATGCTCTGATTATTGACATGTATACATTCACGAGACATTCACAAGAATTTTTCGCTACACTTTTGATCTTTGAATTTCAACATACAAATGCGTATGTATAGACACAACACCACCCATATACATACATATGTCAAATCTCATACTGTCCACATATGTTTATATCTGTATGAGCGCCGGCGGACGAGCGAGTGTGGATGTGTATCTGCGTACCTCATCGGGTGTACGGACATGCATCTATGTTTGCGTTAGCATGAGTGACATCACGACGACGATTTCCCCACCCCCCACACACTTCCATAATAACACCAATACATGCAATCCACATAAACCCAAAATTTAAAAAAAATTAATCAGTTTGTCTGACGATCGGAAAAGCGTGAAACCCAGGGTCACAAAGTCACATCAATCCAACGAAATATATATATATATATATATATATATATATAATTATTTATTTAAAAATATGATTCCAACTCGCTACATAAGAGGTCTCATGTTTCAAAACAAGAGCCGAAAACTTCAAAATAATATTTGAATTAACTTGAGTTAAAGTAGGCTCTGTTCCATCTTCTACTTTAACTCAAGTTAATTCAAATATTATTTTGAAGTTTTCGGCTCTTGTTTTGAAACATGAGACCTCTTATGTAGCGAGTTGGAATCATATTTTTAAATAAATAATTATATTTATGCTCTACTTTCGTATCGAGCACTATTTTTTAAAAATAATAACAAAAATACTAAGGAACTTTGGATTATTTACCAAACCAGTTTCTTTCCTATTTTCAACAATATTTTCACATATATATATATATATATATATATATATATATATATATATATATATATATATATTTAAGTTATAAGGAACTTGATAAACCGAATTGGTAAATCCAAAGAGGATGAAATCCTGAGAGCTCAATGTTAGGACAGAGCTAATATGTAATGAAAAACAAATCACTTTAATGTACCATTATGATAATTTATTTCACCTAAATCCTTTTTTAAGGATTCAGGATCATCAGGTAAATCTTCAAACTTCCTAGATAAATATGTTTATTACAATAATAAATAAATATGTTTATTACAATAATAGTTATATTTAGTCCTGAAACTACTTACTTAAAAAATTAAATATTTAAGTTAATAACAAAATTTTTTTCAGACATCGAATTTTCTATCAAACATTGTAAACTATCTTTTACATAATTTTGTTAAAACAAAATTATAACAACTCCATCTCTCTTTCCCCCTGCCCCTATCCCTCTCTTTACCGTAAGGCTCACTTGTATACATTTTCGACAATTCATTTCCGTTTTATTAACCATCTAAAGAGGCCAAGTTTTCTGTCACTCCTCCTACTCCAATATAAAACATACTTAAGAGAGATATAAAATTAACCCCTCCCTATACTTTATATTGTCTGGTTAACTACCACTCTCAACCCCCTCTATTAAATTACAAAAATTACACTACCCACCAATTTCTAATCCCATTTTTTTTCTCATTTCGTTGTTGGAAGATTTACCTGATGATCCTGAATCCTTAAAAAAGGATTTAGGTGAAATAAATTATCGTAATGGTACATTAAAGTGATTTGTTTTTCATTACATATTTATATATATATATATATATATATATATATATATATATATATATATATATATATATTATAAATTAATTGATTTAAAATATGTTTTTTTCGCTACCATATTTTAAAGCAATTAATTTATAATATTAATGCTCTGTAAATTTATATTGAGCACTATTTTGTAAAAATAAAAAATATTTTTTTCAATTGTTCCGTTTTAAAGTTGATACTGATATTTCGGATTATTGTAATGAATCCACAAGAAAAGAAAGAATTGAATAATGTTCAATGTTTCACTCTGGCAACTCCTAAAGAATCCATTTTTTGTTTAATTTTCCTTTTTCTTTGCAAAATTCTTATAACAGTTGCCTGACCGACACCGTGTTGCTAGCTAATTCCAGATTTGGTTGATTGTGGTCGAGTTTGCAGGTCATAACTTTCAAATTCTTGAAGCAATGATTCCAAACAGTGCGACGCGCTTCACAGATGCGACGGAAAAAGAGTCAATGATTTAGAGACAGTTTCAAAGAATTCATATGCCAAAAATAAATGATTTCACAATTTAAAACTTTATCATGAATTACTCGCAATTGCATGAGTCCCAGTATAAATAGTTATAAATAATTATTGACGGATTTTATCATTGGGATATTATATCAAGTATATGTATATATATATATATATATATATATATATATATAGTTATCAGTTATCAGCATGAGAAGAAAAAGGCTACAGATGAATAGTAATAACAAATTCTACGAATGTAGCAATCGAAAATGCAGACGTTAGTTAGTAGTAGTAGTAGTAGTAGTAGTAGTAGTAATAGTAGTAATAATAATAGAAATAGTTTAAAGAAGAGGCTCCAAATGAAGAAAAATATGTACAAAAGGAAGAGACGAAACGGAAAGAAATGGCTACAAACGAAGAAAAATAACAAGAGAAGAATATAGTAACTAGAATCCGAAAACTGGGGAGAGGGTTATTAATGATAATGTTTTGACTCGAATTTGCGGTTATCTCCCTTTAACCCTCTCTCTGATTTTTTTTTTTTTTTTCTTTTAAATATGCTTTTTATCACATAAAATTTGCTGAGGCGCGAGCAAACTTTAATTCCGAAAATGCGGCCTACAAAAAAAAAAGTTTGGGAACCACTAGAAGTCTACCGCTACATGGTTTGTGCTATTAGGTTGGTGCAAAAATAATGACGTAATAATGTCGTTTTTTGACGTATTTTTAACGTAAAAAAAAACGACATTATTACGTCATTATTTTTGCACCAACCTAATAAAAGTCAATTTTTTTTCTATTTTAAACTTAGCAAACTGTATACGACACGTGCTGCTTCCAATCGAATTATCTCCCCAAGTTTCGTCAATTATCTTCGCTTCTGTTGCTATCTTTCTCAACTTGAAAACAGAACAACATGCAGTGTTGCACTTGTATTTTTCCGCCACCATTTTTTTCTCAACAACGCAGAATAAATGAGCATTGAATACAGAAAACTAAACCGATTTTGGATTCAATCATTAGTTTTTAAAAAAAAGAGGAGTGTGAGGGACTTTTGAATACATAG
>OZ010603.1:46191963-46316963 GCA_963932145.1 Acanthosepion lycidas | reverse complement strand
GCAATTTCAGCCACAGTAAATTTGCGTTCAGGTTCCTGCAACCTGTCTCCATTCTTGACAGATTCTCTGTACATTATTTACATTATTCGGACTATTGTCCTCATCTTTGTCACCATTTTTATCAAAACCTTTCGACCGTTGTACGCTACGGCCTTCTTCAGGTGGTTGGAATTTCGAACTGAACCCTTTATTTCGCTCACTGGGGTAGACTGTTCTAATTCCACGTGCCATGTTTGATGGATGTCAACTATCAGTTATCTCCTGCTATGACACATGCCACAGTGGATAAAGGCGTTGGTTAGATCCAGTGACAGGACACAAAGATTGTGTGTTCAATACCCAGTTAAGGTAGTGGAGAACTTTAAGAGGGAAATTAACATAACATAGTCCGAATAATGTAAATAATGTACATAATATCTCATCTCAGAAATATAGACAGATACTGAAGGGCCGAAACATTGTAATAAATATGGCAACAAAGATGAGGACAATAGTCCGAATAATGTAAATAATGTACATAATATCTCATCTCAGAAATATAGACAGATACTGAAGGGCCAAAACATTGTAATAAATATGGCAACAAAGATGAGGACAATAGTCCGAATAATGTAAATAATGTACATTATACCTCATCTCATAAATATAGACAGATACTGAAGGGCCAAAACATTGTAATAAATATGGCAACAAAGATGAGGACAATAATCCGAATAATGTAAATAATGTACATAATATCTCATCTCAGAAATATAGACAGATACTGAAAGGCCGAAACATTGTAATAAATATGGCAACAAAGATGAGGACAATAGTCCGAATAATGTAAATAATGTACATAATATCTCATCTCATAAATATAGACAGATACTGAAGGGCCGAAACATTGTAATAAATATGGCAACAAAGATGAGGACAATAATCCGAATAATGTAAATAATGTACATAATATCTCACCTCAGAAATATAGACAGATACTGAAGGGCCAAAACATTGTAATAAATATGGCAACAAAGATGAGGACAATAGTCCGAATAATGTAAATAATGTACATAATATCTCATCTCAGAAATATAGACAGATACTGAAGGGCCGAAACATTGTAATAAATATGGCAACAAAGATGAGGACAATAGTCCGAATAATTTTAATAATGTACATAATATCTCATCTCATAAATATAGACAGATTTTAATTGCTCAGTCGAAAATATCATGATATCATTTCTGACCTTAGGTCTCTGGTCGGGACCCGGAAAGAAATGAGTACACACAAGAAATCAAAGGTAATAATAATAATAATAATAATAATAATAATAATAATAATAATTATGATAATAATAATAATAATGATAATAATAATAATGATAATAATAATAATCAACAACAAATAATAAATAATGAGTTAAAATAGAAGCAACACTATAAAATACCTACAAATAAACGCATTCAGATCAATAATTATTTCTACTCAATAACCTCAAGAATAATTCGAAATATCCCGCCTACCTAATAGCGGTTTGAGTAATATGATAGACTTTGCTACTCATAATGGCCAGCATATGTAAACAGTCGCGCAAAATTTCTAATGACCCGAGTAGGGTATTCAAGCATGAAACTGACTGTCACCGCTCGGCGTTTACGTCTGTGTCCACTTTTATATTTACATACGATGTATCCCTCATATCGAGCACTTTTACCCATAAATATTGTATACTTTAAGACATTACATTATTCGAATTATTGTCCTCATTTTTGTCGTCATATTTATTACAACGTTTCGGCCGTTGTACGCTCCGCCTTCTTCCGGTGGTTGGAATGTCGAACTGAATCCTTTATTTCCCTCACTGGGGTAAACTGTTCTAGTTCATTAATCAGTTATCTTCTGTTAATTCCCTTCTGCAATTTCTTCACTGCCTTAACCGGGTATTGAACTCATACTCTTTTGTGTCCCTAACCAACGCCTTTATCCACATGTGTCTTTGAAGACATTTCTGGGTATTATAGACCTAATGTCTTCAGCAACCATTTTTTACCATTATACATATATGATGGTGTCTCTCATCGTTTCCGATGTATGAGTGTCTTTCGGTTCCGTTTTTAATCCTGTACCCGTCCTCGTCACCTTAACTCTCTCGGCAATGGACTTGTGGTTCAGGTGGAATAGCAAAGAAGGAACACAGCGCTGAACTGCAGACTATCCACATAGAAGATTTGTTTAAAATGGTGAAGGCTTGTGTAGAACCAGCCACACTTATTGGAAGTGCTGATAACAAAGAGTTGGTGAAAATATTTGGCACGAACACAATGAAAAACACCCCTCAGGTTTCATTATCACAATTTATATATATATATATATATATATATATATATATATATATATATATATATATATATATATATATATATATCAGGTCATCCCATAAGTTCTGTCCGAATTTTAACTTTTTGTTAAAATGAACGAAATTTAAAGAGTATTTTATAATGTCTAATGGAGCTGAACATTATTTTTATGTTTAGATACATTTAAACTGATCAAATTTTATTTCAGAGAACAATAAAATTAAATTTTGTTTGATTAAAACCCTGCTAAGATGGAAGTACCCAAGAATCATTTGAGGCACATAATGCTTTATGAGCTCAAGAAAGGAAACTCAGCAGCCGAAGCGGCTAGAAACATTCACTCAGTTTATGGAGAGGAATGTGTGAATGAAAGAACTTGCAGAAGATGGTTTGCAAAATTCAGAGGTGGAGATTTCACCCATGAAGATGAAGATCGAACCGGATGTCCAGTTGAGTTTGATGAAAAGCGTCTTGAAGGAGCCCTTGAAGAAAATCCTGCTTTTTCATTTGAGGAATTGGCAGTGGTGCTCAGTTCAAACCATACAACTGTTCATCGTCATCTTCAACAACTTGGAAAAGTTCCTAAACTTGAAAAATGGGTGCCTCATGAATTGTATGAAAACAACCTCAAATCCCGAGTTGACATCTGCTCTTCTCTCCATTCTCACCAACTTGTTTCACCTTTTTTGGATAGACTTGTGACTGGCGACGAAAAATGGATCTTTTATCGAAATGTTAAGCGTCGTAGACAGTGGCTTGGTAAAGGGGAAGGACCCCAGCCACAGCTGAGAAGGGAACTTCATGGGCAAAAGGTTCTTCTTTCAATCTGGTGGGATCGCCAAGGAATAATCCACTTTGAATTCTTACCACCTAATGCAACAATTAATGCTCAAATATACTGTCGGCAATTAGAGCGTTTGAACCAAGCTTTGAGGGGAAAAAGACCTGTTCTAGTGAATCGAAAAGGGGTGATGTTTCATCAGGACAATGCGTGACCCCACAGAGCAAGAATCATGTCACAAAAGATCGAAGAACTTGGTTGGGAGAAAATTCCTCATCCACCTTATTCTCCCGATCTTGCTCCTTCAGACTACCATTTGTTTCGTAGCTTACAGAATCATTTGGAAGAAACAGGTTTTGTAACACGGGAAGAGATTAAAACTGACATTTGTGAGTTCTTCGAATCAAAGCCAAAAGAATTTTACAGTAATGGAATTAGTAAGCTTTTTAATAGATGGAAGGAAGTCATAGATAATCAGGGAAAATACATTGTTGATTGAATCTGTAATTAAATGTAACATTTGGTTACTTGTTTTCTTTATTCAAAATTCGAACAGAACTTATGGGATGACCTGATATATATACACACACGCACACAGGGCGAGGCAAAAGTCGCGTACCATAGGGTTAATTTATGAAAAGTATAATTACAAAAGAAAATGTTATTTACTAGTTATGTAATTACTATATGTGGTGTTTAAAATGTCATCCTTTTTTTTCAAAACACATTTAATTTCTCTGCGTACCTGATTCCTGAACTCGTCGCAGACTTTCCTCTGTCATTTTCCTGCATTCATATTTAATTCTTTCTTTAAGTTCCGCAATATTTCTTGGGTGCTTCTGGAAAGCAACTGATTTCAAATGACTCCACAGAAATAGGAAAATATAAAATCTAATTAGACATTTAAAACATCATTAATTATTTAACACCTATGGTCTGCGACTCATCCTCTATACATATATATATATATATATATGTATGTGTGTGTGTGTGTGTGCGTGTGTGTGTGTGTGTGTCTACACTGCGCCTTCTTGGCCTCACATTTTCAATTGACTTAAAGCGGAACAACTATATTGAATCAATAGCTGCATCTACTGCAAGGAAAGTTGGTTCACTGTGTCGCGCTAGAATATATTTCTTATCAGAGTTCATCAAATACATCTACAAATCTACCATTCGTCCTTGCATTGAATATTGTAGCCATATCTGGTTTGGTGCCCCTGCGGGTTCATCTCGATGTTATCGACAAAACCCAAAGAAAGATCTGTAATGTAATCCATCCTGAATTGGCATCTCGACTTCAAATATTTTCTTACAGACGTGATATGGATTCTCTCTGTCTTTTCTACAAATTCTTTCCTGACTACCGCTCTGATGAGCTTTTCTCCCTGGTGCCCCGACTACATTTTAAACGTGCTACACGATTGGCATTTAGGTCCCACTGTTTTATTATCGAAACAGATAAATGTAACCGCCACTGCTACTTGAAAAGTTTCTTTTCTCGCACTTCCCGATTGTGGAACTCGCTTCCTTTCAATTGCTTCCATCGCCATCTTCTGTTGCCTTGTTTTTTTTTTCTTTCCTCAATCTCAGTACACCTACTCTTTTCTCTCACTTTCACTCTCCAAAAACCATGCGTGCTACTGACAATTCAGCCTTGCTTGGGGTGAAATGCCTACGAATATATATATATATATATGTGTGTGTGTGTGTGTGTGTGTGCGAAATAAAAATATATGTATGAGAATTATAGTCAGAATTTATCAATAGATATATATATATATATTCCGTAGCCACAACGGCTAAATTTTAAATTTCAAAATAATTATAACAGCGCCTT
This sequence comes from Acanthosepion lycidas, assembly GCA_963932145.1. Taxonomy (NCBI): domain Eukaryota; kingdom Metazoa; phylum Mollusca; class Cephalopoda; order Sepiida; family Sepiidae; genus Acanthosepion; species Acanthosepion lycidas. The sequence continues at coordinate 46,312,000 of OZ010603.1, read as the reverse complement.
TTACGCGAGTTTTCTAAAAAAAAAAATCACCATCGCAGCGATCACAGATACAGTTTGTTTTTGTAATTTACCCCTAAGGATGATCTTCGAGAAGATCGAAAGTACTTGGTTAGGAAAAAAACTACGGCGCCTTCCTTGATGAATTTAATCTTAACATCAAGAAAATTATTAGACAACTGAAAAGGATCAGTACAATTATGCATTCCAGTAAGTCATTTTGCAAATACAATGTTAATATTAATATAAGTATTATAGTTATGTAAGAATTTATTTATATTTTAAATTTATTTATATTTAACATAACATTTTTCATGAAACAGGACGTATTTTCGAATTTGTAGGAAAGGCATTTCGAGTCGTAACGTTTATTTTGTTTTGTTTATCTGTGTCTATTGGTTCAGTCGAGTGGATTTCTTTCCCGATTATTTATTCTTCAAAAAGTTTTAACAACAGAAACAATAAAAAGATATCATGTTTATTTGACGATAATTTTATGCTTTTATTATCTTATTGTTTATTGATTGAATTCTATTATCACTATTTATCATTTAAACAGAAATAATAATAATAATAATAATAATAATAATAATAATAATAATAATAATAATAAACCTAAGTCACACCAGAGGCACTGCCATCTCGAACCGTATGAATATCCGACGTGGAATCTTTCAAGGAGATTCCTTGTTGACCCTTTGGTTTTGGGTTTGTTTTTTTCCTTAATCCTCCTTACGCATGAACTAAACAACAGTATCTATGATTACAAACTAAACAAAAAATATTAAATCACCTACTCTACATGGATGATCTCAAACTCTTTGCCAAAGACAACAATGAGTTGAAGGGCCTCTACAATATTGTAAAATGTTTCAGTGACGATATAGGTATGGGTTTCAGATTAGATAAATGTGCAAAAGCAATATTCAAGAAATGGAGAATTACAGAAACACCCTCAATAGATTTAGACTTTGTCACAACGATTATGGAACTGGAACAAGATGAAGCCTATAAGTATTTAGGGATTATCGAAGGAGATGGTATACAACATAACCAAATGAAGGAGAAGGTAAGAAATGAGTACTAAAGGCGTGCGCGTCTGGTACTGAAACGGAGCTGAATTCAAAAAACAGAAAATCAACCATAAACGCCTTGGCTGTCCCTGTGGTACAACACAGCTATAACATCCTTTACTGGACCATAACTGACATTAAGCGAATGGATGCCAAAACGAGAAAGCTTCTCACTTGCTACTACATGCATCATTCCCAAAGCCGTCTATATGTGCCCAGATCCGAAGGAGGCAGAGGATTAGTTCAACTAGAACTGTCCTACAAAACTACAACAATTGGCCTCCAAAGATACCTGGAAACTACAGAAGCCTGGATGATGATATGTGTCAAAAAAAATAAAAGTAGTAAGCGTCTTTGTTCCGTAATAAAGAAAGCAAGCAGGTAGTTTCAAATAGATGCAGAAATACAAGTAAATCACAATACACCGACTGAAGCCGCAAAATACTTAAAAAGAGAGCAAAAGCAAATGCAACCGACCAGATACAGAAACAATGGCAAGATAAACCGCTTCATAGCTAATACTCTGCCTGTACCAAACAATCTGATGTAGACAAACCCATCAGCAACAATTCAGTTTTGAAACTGTAGGTTTTATCCTTGCTGCACAGGACCAATGCTTGTTAACTAGGAATTATCAAGCACATATACTAAAATATTGTGTTAGCCCAAAATACAGATTCTTTGATAAATATCCAGAAACAATTAATCATCTTGTATCAGTTTGCGCGGTATTCGCACCCACTGAATATAAAACCCGGCATGATAGAGTGGGTTAATATCTGCACTGGAAAATCTGCAAATTCGACGGGAAGGAAATTGGTATGAACACCACCCAGACCCGCTTACGGAGATAGGATCTGTTACAATTTTATGGAACTATACAATACCCACAGAACGAAGCTAACCGCCCATACATTGTTATTAGAAAACGCAGACAAAAAAGTGCCTGCTTATTGATATGGCTGTCCCTGCAGACTGCAATATATCTTTAAAGATCTTCAAAAAGCAAGCAAAATACAAGAACTTTGAAATCGAAATCTCAAAAATGTGGTACATGAAAACATCAACATTACCTGTTGTAGTTGGAGCCCTCAGATTGGTTGGAAAAGATTCCAATAGACTCGTTGAAGGGATTCCTGAAAACCCATGCCTTAAATAAATACAAAAAAATGTTCTCACAAATACAGCCCACACCTTACAAAGGACTTTATCTATGTAAAATTTTTTTTTTTTTTTAAATTGGTTAGTGAAAAATATCATGATGACATTTCTGACCTTAGGTCTCTTGTTGGGACCCAGAAAGAAATATGTACACACTAGAAATGAAAGGAAATAAAATAATAATAATAATAATAATAATAATAAGTGGTTCATTTGACCGCGAACTATTTACTCCGATGTCCAATATAAAATATATATGTGCAATTATGTGTTTGTATGTCTCTCTCTCTCTCTCTCTCTCTATATATATATATATATATATATATATATATATATATATATATATATATATATAATTTGTAAACCGTGACTGATACTGGTCATGCAAAAGCTTTTCTGTGAATTGAGCACTCTGAGTCACTTGCGTGTTTATTCTAAAATAAATACGTAAAAATTCACCTTCCTCTCTGCCGGGGGCTGATAGCTCAGGGGAAAAAATTCCGATTGATGCCGATCCAGCCTTGAGGCAATCGGATGTCTAGCCACACTGATGAGCTCTGATACCGCAAAACAGTCTGTCTATAGATCACACACACATACACACACACACACACACACACACATATATATATATATATATATATATATATATATATATATATTTCCACTTAGAGTAAAGTCCTGAGGAAATGTAAAACCAGGTACCACCAATCCCCGAGAAGAAAAACTTTAAACCTGTTTTTAATGGTCCGCTACACGATATGTTACTGCCAGAAATGGGGTATCTTACTGGAGATATTGAATTTCATGACAATACCACCTGAAATCCTCGTAATTGTTCTGTTATGTTACTTCAGCCTATAGTTGTGGCTAAAGGGCAAGGTATTATATGTGTAGCGCAAACATGTAGCAATGCTATATATAGGTATTATAACACAATATCAGTTTAAAGTGTTTAACAACAATAGCGTGGAAAAATTTTGCAAGCCCCCTGAAGCACTTCCCCTTTTTGGAGACGCTTCAGTCTCATTCCGAAGGAGAAATACTGCTTGGTGCGAAGGCCCCCTGAGGCTTGGGCTTTATATCTTTCTTTACACTAAGCAACATTTGACGCTGCCATCCATTCACCCAATCTCATTACATAAGTTAATTGCTGATTCCGTTCAGTATATTCTGTGAATGTTGAAATTTCCAAGCACTCTTTCCTCATAATTCCCCGAAAAATTTCATCTGTCTCTTTCTATTTTAAAGTAACTTTCTATTTTCCATTTTCTTTAGAACTTCCACATTGCTGACATGTTCTGTCGATGGCATTCTCAAGATCGCTGTCGCCTCGAATCTCTTCTGCATCTGTGACAAAACTGTCCAGTATTCACTACCACAACCCTCTTTTCTTTCTTTCAAACGAAATTTTCCTAAATCGTAATATTTTGCTTAGTTTCGAGAAGGGCTCTTCCTAATGCTCCTTCGGATCACCGCCTCACACTTTTCGTCGTATGTTGCTCCACTATTCAGATACTTAAATTTCTGTACTTGTTACGAAGTTCACACTTTTAGCTGGCTCCATTGCTGACGATCATAAATGTTGTCTTCATAAAATTAATGGTTTCTCTTTAATTCTGGAATTCCTCTGCTAGGAAATTTTGTAGTTTCCCTTCTGAATTCGCTTTCAGCAAAATGTCATTCGCGCATCTTACTTCGTTAAAAAATATTTATCTGAATAAAAACATTTTTTGTGTACAGTTTTTAATGAATTTGATATATACAGTCCGTCTGAAGTTTTTATCCAAATCTCCAAGGTGAGATATAAACAAAGTGATAGATAGATAGATAGATAGATAGATAGATAGATAGATAATGAAGAGAATGAGATAGATAGATAGATAGATAGATAGATAATGAAGAGAATGAGATAGATAGATAGATAGATAGATAGATAGATAGATAGATAGATAGATAGATAGATAGATAGATAGATATCAGAATCAGATAGATAATGAAGAGAATGAGATAGATAGATAGATAGATAGATAGATAGATAGATAGATAGATAGATAGATAGATAGATTGTTGCTGGCGCCAACATAGATAGATAGATAGATAGATAGATAGATAGATAGATAGATAGATTGCTGCTGCCGCCAACTCCCGTCAAAAGAAGGCCTTGAAATCACGAGAGTCATATTGACCCTCCAGCTCTCACGGTCTTTGCAGAGTGCCAGAACATCCTCCGGCACCAGATTATCTGCTGGAAGTCCTGCTGGACGACAGCCTTCCAGCAGCTGCGTGGTCTGCTGTGCGGACGTCGCTAGTTTACATGATAATGGTTCGAACATAGTGTCTGTGTGGGTGGGGAGTGTCATCAGGTCGTCGCAGGACGTGACTGAGGCAACGAGCACAGCGCTGAGCGATGGTGCAGACGTTCAAATATCTGGGAAGAGTTTTAAGAAAGGATTGGAAATGGTACACCGAGATCCAAACACGCATTGGACTCTGGTGAAAGAAGCATTTCAACAGTTAATCAAGGTGCTGAGAAACGGAAAACATAGTCAGATAAAAAAGAAAAGTGTACAAGATTGCTATGTCCTATCCAACCTCTTATATGGCAGTGACTGCTGAACAATCTTCCCATGGATGAGAAAAAAACTAGAAGCAGCAGAAATGTGGTTCTACAGAAGGATACTGAGAATTCCATGGACGGAGAGAGTCAGCATCAAGAAAGCCTTTACAAAAATAGCAACAGAAAGAATACTTCTACACAGAATCAGGAAAAGACAGATGAAATTCTTTGGGCTTATAATGATTAATGTGGGCTTGGGAAACTTAATCCTCACGGGGCATATCGGGGACAAGAGCAATAGGGAACGGCAGCGGACCACACCTACCTGAAGAACTTGTGTGAATGGATGAATGAACGGGAGTCGGGTACCTTAGCAAAAGGAGAAAAACAGCTATGAGTCACACGAGATAGGAAGTTGTGGAGGGCTTTGATTGCCTAAGCCCTGAAGGGATGCGGTACATAGAAGAACACGATAACGATATTAAGAGGAAGAGCTGAAAGTATTTGTTAAACACCCCGTCTTTTAGCAAGGTGCTGAAGAATTTTGTGAGAAGCACAGAAAACAGTGTTAGATTGCTATGCGAATACTGGACAATCTCCCCACGGATGAAGAGAAAAAATACAGGCAGCAGAAATGTGGTCCTACAGAAGGATACTTAGAATCACAAGCGAGAAAGCAACAAGGAAGTCTTAAAGAAAATGTCAACTGAAAGAACACTTACACTCAGAATCAAGAAAAGACAGCTGAAATTCCTTGGAAACATAATGTGGAAGGAGGCCTTGGTCTCACGGGGCATATTGAGGGCAAGAGAGATAGGGAAAGACAGCGATCCACATACCTGGCGAGCTTGTGCTAATGGATGGCGGGATAGAGACAGGAGTAAGGGAGCCTTAGCAAAGGGAGAAAGAATGCTAAGAGTCACAAGTAATAGGAAGTTGTGAAAACCCATCAACTGAAATGTTTCTTTCATACAACGCACACAAGAATGTAGGCCTAGGTTCTGATGAGGGCTGCACCGAAACGTTGGCACTCTGGTGGCGATAATCGAAATACGAAGGAAGATGCTCATAGCAGATTTAGTTATCAATTGTAACATAACAATGATTCTGTCTATATTTCTGAGATGAGGTATTATGTACATTATTTACATTATTCGGACTATTGTCCTCATCTTTGTCGCCATATTTATCACAACGTTTCAGCCTTTGTACGGTGGTTGGAATGTCGAACTGACTGTTCCAGCTCCACGGGCCATGTTTGATGGATGTCAGTTATCAGTTATCTCCTGTTAATTTCCCTCTGAAAGTTCTTCACTGCCTTAACCGGGTGCCATGTGTCCGTGAGGACATCTGGGTATGAATTTCTGGGTATTATAAACCTAATGTCATCAGCAACCATTTTTACCAGTGCTCATATTGCAATTTTTGCTGTTATCATTACATCTTTTTACCAGAGCTCATATTGCAACTATGTTGTTATCATTGCTTTTCTCTGGCACTCCTTATTACTGGTTCCCATAGGACACATGGCACAGTGGATAAAGGCGTTGGTTAGATCCAGTGACAGGACCCAAAGAGTGTGAGTTCAATACCCGGTTAAGGCACTGGAGAACATTCAGAGGGAAATTAACAGGAGATAACTGATAACTGACATCCATCAAACATGGCCCGTGGAACTAGAACAGTCTACCCCAGTGAGCGAAATAAAGGGTTCAGTTCGACATTCCAACCACCTGAAGACGGCTGGAGCGTACTACGGCCGAAACGTTATAATAAATATGGCGACAAAGATGAGGACAATAGTCCGAATAATGTAAATACTAACAATGATTGTACTTACAAATAAATAATAATCATTAATCGTTCCTTTTCGTTTTATAATCTGTTCTTAATTACTTGGCGCACCTTATATATAATCCATTCTTCTTCTGTGTTTCTGACCCTTCAGGACTCTCCACAACGTACTATGCTTTGTAGCTCTCAGTAATGTTTGTCTTTCCACCACCACCCAGTCCCCGTTCTTTTACGTCCTGGGTATGACGATAAACTACATCCGGCAGCAATCCTCTGAGGTTTTGAGGAGCATGGAACCACCTCTTAATTGCTGGTGTTCCCAGGTCCATCCTGATCTGGAGTGGTAGCACTTGTTAGGTTCCCAGCTATGGACAAATAGTTAAGCCCCAAGCTGAGGTCAATTGCACTATAAAAGTGTAGTATTAGGTTGGTGCAAAAATAATGTCGTTTTTTGACGTTAAAAATACGTCAAAAAACGATATTATTTTTGCACCAACCTAATAATAGGTTTTAAATACCAGCAATACATTTTTGAAGAAGATAAGTATTAACAGTAATAAAAATCTTGTTGGCATTAAATAACCCATTGTGGTGTTGATATGCCATAAAACATAACACAAAACAAAACAAAACAAAAAAAAAACATACTTTATACAAGGCATTATAATTTGTTCTCAATTACCTGGCGCACATTGTATATAACCATATCAGTATATATGTGTGCGGAGCGGGCTATTCCCGATTCCAGGGCTTATCACGTTGAAACATTAGTTTTCGTACGATCACCGAAGTTAAGCGACGTCGAGCCTGGTCAGAACCTAGATGGGTGGCCGCTTCGGAAGCGAGATTCTGTAAGCTTAGATGTGCGGGTAGTATAACGAATTGGAAAGCAGATTTTCAATTCCGTTTGGGTTGGTTATATTTCACTGGTGCGCATATAGCATTGGGAAATGTATGAATCCACCTCTTCTCTCCCCAGATATAGGTGAATTAGATTAAAACTTGTATCACTAAACAATTATTATCTCCAATAAAATCTTTTAAAAATAAAGAAGTTCCTAAGGTGCAGAAAATGAATCAAACAATTACTGATTCCGTTTGTGTGCCTGTCCAAAGTAAAAAGAAAAAATAGTGAACGTAACCATTACACTGATATTTATATCTACATTATGTGCGCCAAGAGTGTGTAGCAGCAGCCCAGTTCATCTTAAAAAATAAATAGTTTTCTCCCTGAATCATTTCGTAACTGCTAAATAAGAAGGTAAAACATTGATCCGAAGGTGGATCAATTAATACGAACAGACTGAGATAGATAGACAGATAGATACGAACAGAATCAGATAGATAGATAGATAGATAGATAGATAGATAGATAGATAGATAATGAAGAGAATGAGATAGATAGATAGATAGATAGATAGATAGATAGATAGATAATGAAGAGAATGAGATAGATAGATAGATAGATAGATAGATAGATAGATAGATAGATAGATAGATACTGACAAAAAATAGATAATTTGTCTTTGTGTAGAGCATGAACAGAAATTAAGTAATCAAGATTATGTTACGAGAATGCTCAAAGAATCATTACGTAATGATTATTTCTTATCGATAGATAATGAACAAACTGAATTAGATAGATAGATAGATAGATAGATAGATAGATAGATAGATAGATATGAATAGGCTGACATAGATAGATAGATAGATAGATAGATAGATAGATAGATAGATAGATAGATAGATAGATAGATAATGACAAAAGATAGATAAATAAGTAGTAACGATAGATAGATAGATAGATAGATAGATAGATAGATAGATAGATGGATAGATAGATGTAAATAGAAAAACAGTTCAGAATAAGAAAGCATGAAGATTTCGTAGATGAGTTAGAAGAAATTTATAAAAAAAAAATAAAAATAGTATAAAGACGTTCCCGATGTTATTTTACACTTTCTGCAAAAGAACAAAAATCTCAAAAATTCTGAACAAAGAATGGTGAGCGAGCGGTCGAAATTAATAAAATCTGAATCTGGGGATATTCGATGGTTGGGGAATTCGCGATACCGACATTATTGTGCAGCGTCTGTGCACGTTTGAAACACGAAAGCAGATAAATGCTGCCTCATTCATGGAATGCCATTCTCGTACGTTTTTTTTTTTTGCCTTTTGCCTTCTCTTTTCTTTTTATTTTGTTTCCTATTGTCTATTTATTTTCTTCCTCTGGTGGATTTAAACCGACTACTGCTGCTGCTGTCAAGAAGGTTGATGTTGCATTCTGGGAAATTTTGGGAAAATTGTTTTTTAAAAACACTCACCGTTTCAGATGTCCAAAGAAATTTATGGATAGCAATATTTCTCAAGATTAGATCTAACTAGCACAAGTTCAACATAACAAAGTGGAAGAATGTATTGCGCCAATCCACCAAATGTTAAAATTTCAATTTCTTTAAAAAACAACATTCGGCTTACTGAACCAAATAAAAGGTTTGTCGTTGAGTGATGTTACCTTCAACATTCCGACTCCAGAGTTGCGTAGACGGACCCGTCCGTCCACTCGTCAGTGGGTATCAGTAATATATGCATGCATATATATATATATATATATATATATATATATATATATATATATATATATTAAGCATTTCACCCCAAGCAAGGCGGGAAGCCACTAGGACGCAAGGGGTTACAGAAAATTTAGAGCAAGATCAAATAGGAGTGATAGAAGAAAGGGTGAGGATAGTGGATAGATCAAGGTAACTGGAGATGTCGATTGACATTACACTTGAATATATATATATATATATATATATATATATATATATATATATATATATATATATATATGAAGAGATAGTGGAAATGAGCTGTAGTAGTGGGTCAATTAGCTGAACTGCATGAAACCTATTTACTATATGACTTGTTACGTTGTTACGTTGAATATTGACTATTGAACAATGATGGGACCAGGAAAATAATCATTGTTGAATTTACAACTGTTAAAAGGTTCTTTATTTGGAGAATTGACGCAACAGCATCTTCCTACCTTTATTTCCCTTTATACCCTTCAGTCGCATAACACTTCTATATATTGCGCCCGTCCATTATCTATCTATCTATCTATCTATCTATCTCAGTTTTCTCCTCGTTTATCTCCTCTTCATTCCTCTCTCTCTCTCTCTCCATCTTCCACTTCTTACCCTTTTCCTCATTATTCTCTTTCCCCACTTTCATATCTCTCTCTTACTTTCCCTCCCTATTTCTTGTCTTGTTGTTTTACTAGATCTATCTTTCTTTTTCTGTCTTCTTGCGGCGTCACGTCGAAACACCATTTCTTGTAAGATCATCGAAGTGAAGCAATGCCGAGCCTGGTCATTACCTACATGGGTGACAACGCGGGAAAACTACATGCTGTCAACTTGGATGTGCAGGTGGTGTGATAGATAACGTCTGGGAATTGTTAATCAGAGAGCCGAGTTCTAATTCCAGTTGGGTTCGTTATATTCATGACGCGCAAATCCCCTTCCCGCTTCTTTCCACGCCTCCACCCATGAGTTAATTAGTAGGATATCTATCAGTAAATCAGTCTTCTTCTTTTATGTGCCGTGTCCCTTCAGGACGTAGACGATCATGGCCCTCCACAGTTTTATCTTTTTTGTTATTTCTCCCAGACACTGTTCTGCCATGCATTTGGTCAAGCCCATTAAGTATGTCACTCCTTGCTTTCCCCTGTCCCATTATCCCTCTTGTGAGTTTCAGATTTTCCAAACCCTCCTTCCTCTTTACGTGTCCCAGAAATTTCAACTGTCTCTTCTTGATGTTAAGTATAAGTTTCTTTTTCGTTTGCATTCTCTTCAAAACCTTGTTGTTGCTCACATGTTTGGCTCATGGTATCCTTTGCATCCTTTTGTAGAACCACATTTCTGTTGCTTCGAATCTCTTCTTCATCTTTGAGGAAATTCTCCAGCATTCGCTGCCATACACCAGATATCACACAAAAGTTCAATACTTTTTTCTTTGTTTCCAACGAAATTTCCCTGACTCTTAATACTCTGCTTAGCTTTTTGAAAAAATGTTCATATCTTGCTTGTCATGATTCATAAGTAGAATCCTGATTTGAATATTGTTGTAACCTAGCGAAGATTACTGAATAGAATAATCACACGAAATTTGGTAATAAACGAAAGGCACATATAAGATTCGCCAGCGGCGTGTAGAGAAGTAGTCAACAGCTAGAAGTGGGTCAAGTGAATTCCACAATGAATCTCCAACTACAGGATACCTACAAACCGCCCCACGCGGTCAGATATGGCACAAGGCCGAATTTAATGTAGGGTAGCTGAGCCCGTATGCTCGTCCAAAAACTCCCCGTAGACCTAGTATAAAACAGGGTCGGGTAGCTGTTTCCCGAGACGAGACTCTGCCCTTCAACAGAGACTCGTCTGGGGATCCTCTCTGCGCGGAGGTAGAGGGTTCAACTAGCACAGCTGGAGACGAATCTCCAACTGCAGACCAACATAAAGTATTTACAACTATATTTATTTGAATAGGGACATACCCATTATCGTCCGTCGGTATGCTACAACAAATCTATTTCTCGTTCAATGTAAAATACACAAGATATCAACTTTATTTTAATTTATTCTTGAAATAGTAAAATTTTGAAGTCAGTTTGTAATTAAAAACCTAAAGAAATTAGGTATGTCTCTACATTTTTTCAGACGATATTCAAAACTAAATGGTCAAAAATTGGTAAGAGCTATGAATCATATTTTTGGTGTCAATACTTATCACATTAAACCCCAGTTTTTACATTGAGTGCAGTGTTGATTTCGTAAAAAAAGCGGAAAATCAGCTTGTCCTATTGCCAAATATTACGTAACAGTAGTTCAGTAGACATTTTTTTTTTAATTTCTATATAGACTGGTTTATATATACAGCGTGCGATGGATAAATTGCCGTCTAAATTACACAAAAAAATGCGTATCTCATTTTAACAGATGTATTTACCCAAATTACACAAAATATCTTGAAATACTAAAAAGTAAATTTATTCAATAAAATTGTCATTGGCTTCAACCATGGCCTCCAGATGACTTCGGAATCTCCTGCAATTCTTCTGGATGATCTTGTTTAAGTTCGTGAATGCTGCCATAATCCTTGCCTTCAGTTCATCTTTGGTGTTACATGGAGTTTTGTTGGCCTCTCGCTCAACTGCGCCCCACACATAATAATCAAAGGGGTTGCAGTCTGGAGAGTTAGGTGGCAAACTGTAAGGGGTGATGTGGACGCATAAATTGTCTAGCAGCCATTACAAGGTTCTCCTGCTTGCGTGGCATTGTGTATAGTCCTGTTGCTAGATATGGGATCATCCAGCAGCCACCCACTTAAACCAGGTCAACAATACATAGACAAGACACTTGATGTATGCCTTTGTGTTGAATCTGAAGCCCTCATCAACAAATTCAGGATTTCTCTTCTTATCAGAACGATCAGCCTTCGTAATCACCATTAGACTCATCCAACTCGTTCCGAATCATCTACACTGTCCTCAGATTAACACTCAAACACCCTGAAATGTTCGTATTGGAGCTTCCGGCGCGAATGGCAGGCAGTACAGAATGCCGTTTCTAATTTTCTGGCGGAGTGAATTGCGTCATGGTGCTCTTTTTCTCACAGACGGTGCCCAACTGACTGTGAAGTCGATAAAATCATAAACAAATGAGGAGCATGCGCGAAATAAAAAATATAAACTGGCGACAATTTACCTATAAACTTAAATTCGGTTGCACTGTGCGAATTTATAAACAATGACTATTAATACTAACATTACTAGCTCTCCCCTAATTGAGCAATGTCGGAATTGGAGTGTTTATTCATGGAATAAGTACGTAAAAATTTGCCTTTCTTTCAACAGTGTGTCGATGGCTTAGGGGGAAAATCTCCGACTGTTGCTGAATTAATCGGGTTCGATCTCGTCTTGAAACAATCGGATGTCTAGCCACACTGATGAGCTGTGAATGACAATATATATATATATATATATATATATATATATATATATGAAGAAATATAGTCTTAAGGTGTGCTATATTTATGGGATAAAGTGCTCAATATCAGAGATAGAGCGTGTGTAAATATAAAAGTGAACATAGAAGTCAACACTTAGAGGCGACAGTCTGTTTCATGCTATATGCAATCGTCAGGCCTGAAACTCTTAGAGGCGACAGTCTGTTTCATGCTATATGCAATCGTCAGGCCTGAAACAGCATGAAACAGACTGTCGCCTCTAAGTGTTGACTTCTATGTTCACTTTTATATATATATATATATATATATATATATATATATATATATAACGAAATGCAATGTGCTCAGTATGAGGAAGAGCCTATGAAATGTAAGAAGAATGAAGAATAAAGAATAAAACCAAAGCTACCCGAGTTTCAGCCTCAAATTCTCAGGACAGGTTCTTTCTTTCTAATCTATATTTCCCTGTTTCATTGTTTTTTTCTTTTTTTCCATTTTCTCTAAAACTTCGTTGTTGTTCACATGTTCAATTCATTCTACTCTCTGCATCCGTTTGCTTTAAGTCTCGTAATTTTTCTGTTTCTTAATACTTTGCTTAGCTTTTGGGCGGTATCTTTCGCTATCCCAATGTTTCTTCGGATTTCAGTGTCGAACATTCCGTCCTCTGTTAAAACACTTCCCAGATATTTAAATTGTACTTTTAATTTTAGTATCTCCAGTTTGCCTGTTTGCTGACAACCATGCATTCTGTTTCTTGTAATTGATGTTTAGTTCTTCCTTCTTGATTTCCTTCAATACTTTCTGTAAGTGTCCCTGCAGTTTCTTTTCTATGTCTGCTATCAACACTTTGTTATCTGCATATTTAATGTTAAGAGTGTGGCCAACAATGATGAATCCTGGGAGGAATTCTCATTCTCTCAGAATTGCCTGACCGTATTAAATCCGGTGAGAAGACACATCCTTGTCTTAAGTCCCTGTCTATTTTTGTATATATCTACTGAATTCCTTTTATGTCCTTATGTAGTTAGATCACTGCCAGTATAGGTTCTGGATTATTCAAATATCCTTCTCAAATATGTCAAGGTTAGCTCGCAATTCAAACAGTCCTTTATGTTTGATACTTTTTAGAATAATAACAAAGGCTTTATCTTTAAGTCGTTTACTTTCAAGATATTTTCCTCTTCTTTCTTGCACCGTGTACTTTCAGGATGTGGGCGATCATAACTCATCACAATTTCCTGTCTTTTGTAGCTCTAAGTAATGTTTATCTCCTTACTATGCCTCCAAAACCCTGTTCTGCCAATACATTTACACAAGCTCGTTAGATAGATGATCATGACTCTCCACAACTTCCTATCCTTTGTAGCTCTAAGTAATGTTTGTTTCCTTACTATCCCTCTCAATCGTTGTTCTACATTTATTTACCCACGCTCGTTAGGTAGGTGATTATGGCTCCCCACAACTTCCTATGTTTGTAACTCTAAGTAATGTTTGTCTCCTTACTATCCCTACCAATCCACGATCTCCCAATACAAGCTCGTTAGATAAATGATCATGACTCTACACAACTTCCTATCCTTTGTAGTTCTCATGTATGTCTGGTTACTATCCGTCCCAATCCCTGTCCTGCCAATACATTTGCACAAGCTCTTTAGGTAGGTATCATGACTCTCCACAACTTCCTATCCTTTGTAGCTCTAAGTAATGTTTGTTTCTTTACTATCCCTCTCAATCGATGTTCTACATTTATTTACACACGCTTGTTAGGTAGATAATTATGGCTCTCCACAACTTCCTATCCTTTGTAGTTCTAAGTAATGTTTGCCTCCTTACTATCCCTCCCAATCCCTGTTCTGCCAATACATTTACACAAGCTCGTTAGATAGATGATCATGACTCTCCACAACTTCCTATCCTTTTTTAGCTCTACGTAATGTTTGTTTCCTTACTATCCCTCTCAATTGTTGTTCTACACTTATTTACGCACGCTCGTTAGGTAGGTGATTATGGCTCTCCACAACTTCCTATGTTTGTAACCCTAAGTAATGTTTGTCTCCTTACTATCCCTACCAATCCACGATCTCCCAATACATTTATACAAGCTTGTTAGATAAATGACCATAACTCTCCACAACTTCCTATCCTTTGTAGTTCTAATGTATGTCTGGTTACTTTCCGTCCCAATCCCTGTCCTGCCAATACATTTACACAAGCTCCTTAGACAGGTGATCATGACTCTCCACAACTTCTTATACTTTGTAGCTCTAAGTAATATTTGTCTCCCTTCTATCTCTCCCAATTCATGTTCTGCCAAAACATTTACACAAGCTCGTTAGGTAAGTAACTTCTTATCCTTCGACGCCCTAATGTTTGTCTCCTTACTATCTGATATAATGGAATATGCGTACACCTGTGTTCCCCCACACTGGAATATGATTGGCTGGTGTCCGTCATAAATACCGAAGGACGTGTAGGAGAGTCAAAGAGCCTTAGTCTGAGAGCTAAGTCTATAACGACGCCCACTAGACTACGCCATTGATCTACACTTCTTACCTGCGACTACGACGCCTACCAGTCGATTACTGCTACTGTATTCTACTCGGTTATAGTAGCCAAAACCACTTAGCTACTTCGTTGAAATATATCCCTTTCCGGGACATATCACTATCTCTCCCAATCTCTTTTCTATCATCCATTTACCTATACCCATTAGGTAGATGATCATGCCTCTCCATAATTTCCTATTCTTAAGAGCTATAAGTAAGGTTATACAATGTTTCCCTCTGCTACTCATAACTTCAATACGTCGCGCAAGTCACACATCATTGTTATTGCCTCAAGTCTTCTCTTCATCTGTCGGGATATTGTCCAGCATTCCCTGCCATATAATGGATCGATAATAAATAACACTATTCTTTGGAGAAGGAATCAACCGAAGTACTCTTCTTTTATGTACCGTGTCCCAAAATGCCTCTCCACAACATTCTAGCCTTTGTAGCTCTAAGCAAACTTTGTCTCTTTTTATTTCTTCTAGTTCCTCTTCTGCCCTCTCGTTTTCACTATGTTCTGTGTTTTCATCCAAGATAACGATTTACCTTTCATGTACCGCGTCCCTTCAGAATGTAGATGGTCATGGCTCTCCACCACCTACCCGTCCTAGAAATTTCAACCATTCCTGATTTTAACTATCAGTCTGATTTTTCTTTCCATCTCCCACAAGATTTGCTCGTTGCTCACATACTCCCTCCATGGTATTCTCAGCGTCCTTTTGTAGAACCAAATCTGCATTGCCTGAAGTCTCCTCTTTATCTGTGAGGAAACTATTCAGCACATTCTGCCATATACAGGATGCGATGGATAAATTGCCGTCTAAATTTAAATAACACAGACATTTCATTTTAAAAGATATACCAAAAGGAAACAAAAATATCTTGAAATACTATAGAGTAAATATATTCAATAAAACTAGCCTCAACCAAGACGTCCAGACAATTTCGGAATCTCCTGCAACTCTTCTGGATAGTCTACTATACTGTGAAGTCGATAAAATAAAAAACAAACGCGGCGCATGCGCAAAATTAAAAACATAAAATGGCGATAAATTACTCGTCGAACCCAGTAGGAGAACTGATATCACACAGTCATTCAACACTACTATCCCAAAAATGAATCATATCAAAACAATCTGTCGTTTATGATGAAATACAAAATTTAACTCCAATATGGAATAAGTTCTAAGGCATCAAGGGAAAATATTTCCATGCTTGAATTCCGATGATTTAAATAAAAGTTTTTGTCAGAAAATACTTTACTTCAAGCTTATTCATTTCTCTGGGTTTCACAGCTGAGCAGTCTAAATACACGCTGAGCAAAATAGTCACATACCTGCTCTTGTCTCTCTCCCCATATATATATATATATATATGTGTGTGTGTGTGTGTGTGTGTGTGTGTGTGTAAAGATTTCTCAGAATTAACTTATAGAAAAAGACAATATGTATTAAAGAAAAAGACAATAGGAAAACTGTAGTTTTAGCCAAAGCGTTTCGACCGAGGTGGATATTTTCAATGGAAAAACGAGATGAATTTATTGAAACAAAGTATTTATAAGAAGCAAACAAAATGCCGTTAGCAACTAGAAGAATTTAGAAACGGTATTTTATATTCAAATGGTCAACTGAAAAATTGCGTCAATTACTTTATGTTTGAAGAGAATATTTTCACGTGTAGAACTATTGTTTGTATTGTTGTGTTGACGGATTCAATCATTTTTGGGGTTCTTGATATATTTGTCGTATACGTTGGCTTGGCAGGGTAGTGATTCTGTTAGGAAAGGTAATATTAGGAAAAACCTGGGCGTAGATTAATATTTGGATGATATTCAACGGCGGCACTCTCGAGGATTTTCCTTCTGAGTGAATTATTTTCTTTTTTTTATGGGTGTAGCATTTATAAAATCAAAATTGTGGTTGAATTTTTTTCTATGCATGACTAGTGCATTTGTTAAATTGTTATTTATGTGGTCTCTTTTGTCCTAATAGATGAGTTCCTTTAAATTTCTGCATGTTGCTCCAATACCCAAAAGTTCCCCACAATACATAGGCGCGTTTATTCCGAGCCTTCGCTTGTGAAACATGGCTGAAATTCGAGTGAGATGTTTCTAATTTAAAAAAAAAAAAAATCACACTGTTAAATAAGATGAGGTTGAAAGTTTGTTAAAAAATTGAAAGACGCTTACTCGAATTTCAGCTGCACTCAACATGCGAGGGCTCGGAATAAACGCTCCTACTAGTATTCAAAACAACTCAAAAATACATCCTAAACAGTCAATATATGAAGAGAAATTAACAACACCTAAACCAAATCCCCTTAAAAATGGCTAAAGAAGTGTCGAAATGTTCTTGGTACAATGGACAATTTTTGCGCTCCCTTACTCCCCCAAACAGAAAAATATAAGAACGCTGGAAAAACTAAATAAATAATTAATTAAATTTTCCTTTTCTGTCAAATTTAATGAATGATGTTTAAAAGAAAGGTTGCTGCTCAAATATACACTAATATATATATATATATATATATATATATATATATATATATATATCGAGTATGTGGTGCAGTTCAATTTGCATTACATGAATTCATTCATACAAAAAACAGATATAGAAGTTAATGATTTAAATGGCGAGAATACATCTTCGCAAACACTTTTAACTTCTATATCTGTTTTTTGTATGAATGAGTCATATAATACATATATATATATATGGACATTTCGTAACATACTTGTTGACTACACGAATATAATAGCATCATCTACATGCAAAAAAGGCTAAAAATAATGGAGGCCTTATTAATAAAAATAAAAAAAGAAGACTTAATAATATTAACTATGAATATGGAAACATATCTTGACCGTATTTTGAAAAATGAAAACACTATATAAATACATGCATACAACAAACTATTTCTATTTAACTGTTAAAATATTTAATCCTTGAAAATGGCTAAATGTATAGCCGAAAGCGCTCGGATAAAAAGAACATTCGGACAGTTTTTATATAATTCATTTTCTGAAAAGAAAAAAATATTATTAGATCGCATGAGAAATTGTATTAAAAAAAACTAAATAAAAGCACCTTGTTTGTCGTATTCAATGAAATGTCCATTTAAGAAGGATTGCTGCCTAAATACACAAATATATATATATAATTATTATAATTATTCTAATCATCTCAAATTCATGAATTAATTTCTTAGTATTAGTGCAAAACTGATGAAGAAAGACGCCTTAACGGAGACCTAGTTAGTTTACTCCTTGATACGAATAAAAGGTGAAATCACGAAATGAAAAGGCCGTGAGTTGAGCTTCACGGCTGGTCATTGTCTGGTCGTTTTTTGTTATTATTTAAGCGTTGCACCCGAAGTAAGGAAATAAAGCCACTAAGACACAAAAGGTTATTGAGATTAAAATAAACTGAATAAAAGATATTGACGAAAGCGCAATAAAATAACAGGATTAAAAATGGATAAAAATGACAATTGACATTGCATTTAAATCTTTGAAAATCATAATTTACAAGAAACAAGAAGCCGAAAGAGAGTTCCACAAACAAGAAGTGCGAGAGAAGAAACTGTTATTATAGATCTTTTGGGTACATCTAACAATTTCAACAGCAAAAGGATGAGACCTAACTGCCAATCTAGTAGTGCCCTTTAAATTCTTGAAGACGAGGTAGCAAAGATGAAAGCTCATCACACCAATTACAATGAAAATATCTACAAAAAAAGACACAGGAAAGCTAAAGTAAGTGTTGTGGATTCCGAGATGAAATTCGGTCTCCAATGAATGACAAACGCAAAAATAAAGATAAGAAATTAAATGCATTTACAAAATAATACAATGGGTAATACTGTCAGTAAATCCAGGAACGCGGTTCGTAGCAATAATATATATATATATATTTGGTAGACAAGGTCGAATTTACTGCTGATAAACTCAATCTTCCATGAATCTCGAATATTCATAACTGCTCATGGCGTATCAAATGTAAACAAATGACGTCATATATTACGAAATGGACAAAGTCCGACAATTTATTTATTAAAGACATTTTTATGTTTAACGTTATAGATACAAGTATTTAAGTAAATGCTCTGTTTATAATAAACAGTATTAAATAACATTTACCGGCCTGAATTCGACCTTGTCTACCGAACGCTTCTTTGTAGCCTAACGGTAAGGCACGTCAGCGTAAATGACGGTTCCGTATAGGATGCAGGTTCGAATCCTGTCAAAGAACGAATATTTTCTATGAAAATTTCTCGGACATTCAGGCCGGTAAATGTTATTTAATACTGTTTATTATAAACAGAGCATTTACTTAAATACTTGTATCTATAACGTTAAACATAAAAATGTCTTTAATAAATAAATTGTCGGACTTTGTCCATTTCGTAATATATGACGTCATTTGTTTACATTTGATACGCCATGAGCAGTTATGAATATTCGAGATTCATGGAAGATTGAGTTTATAAGCAGTAAATTCGACCTTGTCTACCGAACGCTTCTTTGTAGCCTAACGGTAAGGCACGTCAGCGTATATATATATATATATATATATATATATATATATATATATATATATATATATATATATATATATATATATATATAGAGTCTCGAAGTAGGACTTCCTTAGAGTCTACGTGCTTGTAACTTACTTTTACAAGCGGTTACCTCACACTATTACTCTGCCTCCAACTCAATCACAAACTCTGCTCACTCTCTCGCAATATCTCTCTCTATTCTGACTCTGGCTATTTAACGGCAGCAGTCCCAGTAACACTCTGGTCGAGTCCACCTATATGAAAAAGGGGTTAAAAGTAAGAAAGTAACGGAAAACGGAAGCAGACGTTTCGGTCGTTGTACCTTCATCAGGTGTATATCGATCCGGGTAGCCTACAGGGAATTCCGAATTGAACCCTTAATTTATTCTGTTCTCGTTCCACTGTGCATGTCTAGGGATATCTAGTTATACACTTGATGAAGGCCAGAGATCAAAACGGCCGAAACGTTGTGATAACGGCAACAAAGATGAGGACAATAGTCTTGCTTAATTTCTGAGAGGCAACTTTCGCCTTCGGATCTCTTGGTGACATATTCCTTCGTCTATTACTACACTGCTCATATAGTTAAAATTCTGCACATGTTCAGCATTCCAACTACGTGGGTAGCTCCTTGGACTTTTTTTTTTTCTTAATATCTGCATATTGATTCAGGAGTTCAAATTCGTCTCTCTACTTATGCCTCACTTTTTTTTTTTTTGTTTTCAACTAAGGTGAAGATGACGTGATATTAAAGTCACGTGACTGACCGATCTGTGTCACGTGGTCGATCGGCGCGTGATGGAGTCAATTCATCGGCAGAACATCAAAGGTAATGTCCAGACGAGTTATCAGCGATTTCCTGGACGCATTAATCGATCCTCTGATTCTGTCCGCCATTGACGTTCCTTTCCTTCGACCTTTTCCTTATCAACACCACTGCTACTACAGAGAGGATCCACCGAGAAGATCTCAGCCCGACCAAGAAAGGATTAAAGAAAACAAACCTGGTATTTCCTAATTTAGAAATTGGGTCAGGAGGTGATTAGTTTTAGCA
This sequence comes from Acanthosepion lycidas, assembly GCA_963932145.1. Lineage (NCBI taxonomy): Eukaryota > Metazoa > Mollusca > Cephalopoda > Sepiida > Sepiidae > Acanthosepion > Acanthosepion lycidas. The sequence goes on along the minus strand of OZ010603.1, from coordinate 46,291,216 downwards.
CGCTCCTCGTATTTCTTTGTATTCTATGATTTTCACCCTGTACAAGGCCCAAAAGCCACTGGAGCTAGAGGTTTACAGATTAAGAGGTACAGTTGACGGGGATATGTGGGGAAGTTAACGGTTGGGCCTGGACTGAAACAAGTTAAGATCGTAGCGATCGGGGAAGCGTCCTCTTCGAAGTCGGTTCCACAATGCAATGGTTAACCGGAAGATGCTGCTCGAGTGGAACTTACATCCCACCAGTAATAATAATAATAATACATTGGATGTGCTATGGCGTAATGGATAGAGCCTTAGAATGAGAATTCATGTTCGTTTCATTCACTTACACGCAAATATCCTTGGGAAAAGTATAAATCCATCTCCTCCCACTAGGCATCGTTAAATGGCCTGGTACAAACGTGTTGGTCTTGGTTGGCAACCAATCTAGTAGAAGGAACACACTGAATTCAAACCAGCCTAGAGAGAGAGGTGGGCTCCGTCAGGCTATCTTGTCCAAGATACAACTCTGCTGTTACGTACATGTGATGTCCCTACACCTCGAATGGGATACGGGACTCATGATCGAGATAGCTCCATTCCCAGATGAACGCTGAAGAAATCTGCTTTACGCCCAACATCGAAAGATTGCTGCAAAACCAAAGCATTAACCTGAAAATTCGTGCCGTGTTCGTAAATAGTCTCATCAAATCGAAACTTCCATACAGATGTCAGGCAAGGCACCAAATCCGTTCAGAAATATCTAAACTGCCAGTTGTATACAATCTCTTTCTAATATCAATGGATAGAAATAGGTTTGAGCGAGTGAAGCCTGTAGGTCTTAGCAAGAACCATCCTTCTTCTAACCTTGTCGACTGGCGCTACATAATCACAAAAAAATGCACCAAATAACCCAAAGCACAATACTTGGGAAAGAACTAAAAAGTAACTTGAACAGAAAATAATTATATGATAAAGAGCACCAACCAGGCACCGTTACCCAAAATAACAATGTAACTATCCTCTGGGACATGCCAATTCAAACTGACAGGGAAATAAAAGCCAACAATCTTGATATTACCATAAAAGACAAGTAATTCAAGAAGTGTATGCTTATTGACATAACAGTACCATCTGAAAGAAATACCTTCATGAAAATTATCAATAAATTGTCCAAGGACAAGGACGTAGAGATGGAGATTAACAGGATGTGGGGAATGAAGTCTGAGACTGTACCAATAGTAATCAGAGCACTCGGTCTCTTGAGAAAAGGAATAGACAATTTTAATAACAGTGTCCCAGGTAACATCAATATGCAAGTTGCCCAGATGATCGCTTTTCTAGGAACATCCCTTTATTTTTTTAAGCATTTCACCCCAAACAAGGCGGGAGAGCCACTACCATGCAGGGGGGGGGGTAGAGAAAGTGAGGGCAAAGACTGCGTATGGAGGTGATAGAGGAAAGGATAAAAGAAGAACGGGGATCAAGGCAACAGGAGACGGTGATTGACGTTGCATTTAAATTTTTGAACATTGTAGTTATTAGGGAAGCAAGTAAGCGGAAGGGAGTTCCACTGTCAGGAAGCACAAGAAAAGAAAATGCTGGAGTAGAAGTGGCTGTTGCATTTAATTATTTCAACAGTAAAAGGGCGGGATCTAGATGCAAATCTAGTAACAGGTTTAGTCGGGACACTAGAGATGACAGCTCATCAGAATAGTTGCCATAAAAATATTTCTAGTGAAGACAGAGGGAAGACACATAACGTCTATGAGAAAGTCACTGGAGTCGAGATGTCAAATCGGGGCCGATTACATTGCAGAAGTACTATAAATTAAATGACTATTCTCCTATAGTGTCTGAGAACCATAGTTTGGGCCTGGCTCTGTAGGACACAAAGCAGGAAACATAACATACTCAAATAATAATAATAATAATAATAAGAAGAAGAAGAAGAAGAAGAAGAAGAAGAAGAAGAAGAAGAAGAAAAAGAAAAAGAAGAGGAGAAATAAAAATAATAAGTGCAGGAGTAAAAATATTAATAATAATAATAATAATTACTGATACTACGCCAGGTATGGCTCACATTTGTTTGATGTTGATGAATTAAATATCTCATTCAGTTCAAAAGTTTTGCTCCGTCCCCCTTCGCACTAATACCTTTGGAAAAAGTATGAATCCATCTCTTTTCTGCTGCAGTTATGGATTAAATAACAGTCCAGTTTTGGGGAACAGTCTAGTTAGACCCGTAAAACCTCAAAATGACTGAAATTCGTTAGCCGTGTGATTTGCGCAGTCAATCACAGGCGGAGATAGGGTCTAATTCTTCATTTCACCATGTTGAGTATATGCCCTAGGGGGTGGATGCAAACCATGGCCGTGTATGGAAAAGTTTTTTTTTTATTTATTATTTGAAGGATGAGGCAGTCAAGACGCTTTGAGAGTCACATCTAGATATTTTGGAATCCCCTCCCCAATCGGAGTGGGTTACCTGACCTGAAGGTAATTCTAACTGGGAAGCACCTCTAAGCGAATACACTGTTTCTGTGGATACCTGTCATCATATCGCACACATTTGGCTGTGATGCATGTTCTTGGTATACATTTATCGGACCGAGCGGCATCATTGCTATATATTTGTATCCCACTTTCTTGGCGTCCTATTTTTCACTCAATAATAATAATAATAATAATAATAATATTCTGCAACTTCTACGGGAAAGAAACTGAAAGAAAATGGTATGAACACCACCCAGTCCAGTTACGGAGATAAGACTGTTACAATTCTATAGGACTACACAATACACACTGACAGAACAATCAAGGCCAACCGCCCAGATATTGTTATTAAAGACCACAAACAAAAAAAGTGCCTTCTTATTGATATGGCAGTCCCTGCTGCCTGCAATGTATCTTTGAAGATATTCAAAAAGCTATCAAAATACAAGGACCTTGAAATAGAAATCTCGAAAATGTGGCATATGGGAACATCAACAATCCCTGCTGTAGTTGGAGCCCTAGGACTGGTTGGAAAAGATTGCAGTAGACTAATTGAAGGGATTCCTGGAAGTCCATGCCTCAAGGAGATACAAAAAATTGTTCTGACAAGTACAGCCCACATTTTACGAAGGGCTTTATCTATGTAATATTTTGTTTTTTGTTTTTTGCCAGTGAAGTGTCATGATGTCATTTCTAACCTTAGGTCCCTGGGCAGGACCTGGAAAGAAATGTGTAAACGCCAGAAATCAAAGAAAATAAAAACAATAATAATAATATTTGATTTTGTAAATTTTTAAGCACTCATTATTCTTGTTGTCGCCATTGTTTTCATTCTCGGTTGTTGTTTTTGCGGACTTTTTTTTTCATTTTCTTTTTCTTCTTTTTAGGTCGCATACCTTAAATTTTATCACAAATGTTTTCCAACACTATGTCTACCCATTTCTATTGATCTATTTTTATGTTTTATTGATCCATCTCTGCTAGTATGGAGCTAGTCATGTTTTCCCAGGTTTGTTCATATTCATTTTTTATTATTATCTATCTATCTCAGCCTGTTCATATTTCTCTATCGATCTAAGTCAATCTTTTCATATCTATCTGTCTATCTATCTATCTCTCTATCGATCCCAGTTTGTAACTTATCTATCTTTCTATTTGTTTTTGGTTTTGCTTTTATGAATTCGTCTCATTTCGTTGTTTTACTTTCTTTGCATTTATTTCTCTTATCTATTTATGTTTTGTTTTATTTTTCACATCTGTCTGACTTTTTTCCTTCTTTTTTTTTCATTTTTTTCATTTCTTTCTTTCATTTTTTATTATTATCGATCTCAGTTTCTTCATATCTATGTCAATCTGTTCATATCTATGTTACATTAACACAAATATAAAATCTGTCACTTAGCTTTGATGCAATATTCAGCAGTCCGACTCTAGAGTTTCATAGACGAACCTTTGTATAATTGTTCCGTCCATTCGTGAGGAGGTATCAGCAATTGTTTGCCGATTTTCTCATTTTCGTCATTTATGTATTGAATTAAAGAAGAATTTATGCGGTTTTTATTGGTGTTGGATTGATTTTTCCTTTTTGTTTGTGTATGTGTGTGTACGCGTGTGTGTACGCCTGTGCGTGTGAGTATATGCACATTTGTGGAATTTCTTCTTTTCGTGATTTTTTTTATCTCCATATAATCTCTTATTTTCTTTCTTTTTTATTCTTTTTTATTCTTTTTTCCTGTTTATCTATTAATTTCAATCTGGTCATAGATATCCAAGTATGTTCATACCTATCTATCTATCTATCTATCTTTTCTTATTTGTCTATGTTCATAAATATGTTCACATCCCCCAAAAGACTATTTGGCTTTCAGGGGAGCCTCAGCGTGGAGTAATGGTTTGAGAAGCTAATCCAGTCCACCATTACTACTGAGTAATGAGTTCGATCCACGCTGGCTACCCCATGCAAAATTCGACAAATCCTGACTGGCCGTAGAACTAACAGAAATACACAGAAAGATGGGTAGGTTGTACCTATTTTTTTAGCGTATTTTTGCTCGCATCTCTTTGTATTCTTATACGCCTGACTATCCACGTCCACGAGTTTATTTCCCTTGGCATCTCTCTTAGCCCACCAAGCGAAATCTAGTGTAAAACGATTGTACTGTGCTAAGTACTGGGGTGTGCGTATGTGTGTGTCTAGTATTAGGTTGGTGCAAAAATAATGACGTAATAATGTCGTTTTTTGACGTTAAAAATACGTCAAAAAACGACATTATTACGTCATTATTTTTGCACCACCCTTATATTTACATTATTCGGACTATTGTCCTCATCTTTGTCGCCATATTTATCACAACGTTTCAGCCGTTGTACGCTTCTTCAGGTGGTTGGAATTTCGAACAGAACCCTTTATTTCGATCACTGGGGTAGACTGTTCTAGTTCCACGTGTCATGTTTGATGGATGTCAGTTATCAGTTATCGCCTGCTAATTTTCCCTCTAAAAGTTCTCCACGATATTGAACTCCCACTCTTTGGGTCCTGCTACTGGATCTAACCAACGCCTTTATCCACTGTGCCATGTGTCCTTGAGAACATCTGGGTATGAATTTCTGGGTATTATAAACCTAATGTTTTCAGCAACCATTTTTACCAGTGCTCATATTGCAATTTTGCTGTTATCATTACATGTTTTTAACAGAGCTCATATGTATGAGTATATGCGTGTATATGCGTGTATGCGCGTGTGCATATATGTGTGCATGCATATGTATGCGTGTGTGTTTATATGCAGGTATATATGTGTATGCATGTGTGTATACATATGTGTATGCGCTTGTGTATAAGTGTATACTTATATGTACGTGTGTATACGCGTGTGTGTATATGTGTGTGTGCGTGTATATATGTGTATACAAGTGTGTATGCTTGTGTGTGAATATGTGTGTATGGAATGAGTGCATGTGTGTATACGTCTCTGTATATATTTGTGTATACATGGGTGTATGCGTGCGTGTATACATGTGTCTATGAGTGTGTGTGTATATATGTGTGTATGCATGTGTGCATGTGTGTGTGTATGTGTGTGTGTAAAAGAGAGAGAATTCAGTTGCGTATCTTCATCTCTTCCAGGTTCCCCTCCTTCAATTCCTGTTACAATCCAACTCTCCACTCCTCCAGCCGATTCTTCTTATCTGCCTACCTATCTCGGCCTATAAGGTCCCATGAGCTTCACTTCCTTTACTTACGTTCAGACACAACACCACACAGTAACGCACTAACTTGAGTGGCTCGTGAGCCTTGGATGAACGTTAGTATAGAAAAGAGTCAGTCTTTGCCTACCTTTCTGCCTGCTTATTTACCGCACTATTTACGTCGACTTGGTCACGTGCTTATTTCTCTGCCCATGTCTCTGTCTGTCTGCCTGCCTATCTAAGCCTTTAAATATCGATCTATTGTTGAGGTCAGTGAATTTGTCGTTTTTCGGCCACCGTACTTTTCCAGAGTTTTTGTTTTCTCCTCCTCCTCCCATCTGTTTCCAGCTCTCTCCCTCTCTCTCTCCTTCTCTCTCTCTTTCACTCACTCACTCACTCTCACTCTAACCGATTAGAGAGAGTGATAGAAACACTCTCTCTAATCGGTTATTTCTTTCTCCTTGAACTTCTAATCTTTCTATTTCTTCTTCTTTTTACTATTTACCTCCTCTCACCTATTCTTGCGTTTTTTCTTCCTTGTTACTTTATTATTTTTGTCGAAGTTCATTTCTAACATCCTAATCCCCCCCTCTCGCTCCCTCACACACACACACACTTATTCACTTAGTTCTTTTCCCTCTTCTACAATCCCTTCTCGCTTTTCTTTTCTTTCTTTGTTCTACGCTTATTTTTTACTCTTTGTCCTCCCCTTTCTGTCGATGTATCGACTTCTCTCTCTCCTTCTCTCGCTTCTTTCTTTCGTAATTCCCTCTCTGTTCTTTTTCTACCTTCTTCTTTTTCTCTCTTTTCTCTTTTACCTACTCTCTTAATCCTACTTATTTTTCCTTTCTTTTCACCTCACCCCATTTTTCTTCATTGTGAAGATATTGACTTTTTTCCCCACACTGTTCATTGTTTCTAAAACTTATTTTTCCTTCGTTCTTTTCTTTCAACTCCCTTCCTTTCATTCATTTTTCATCTTTCTTTTACTTTCGTCTCCTAAACCCTAACTTCCCACACGCAATTTTGCAAGGCATTTTTTTTACCAGAAGTAAAAGGTTTCTCAAAAAATGTCAGTTGATGTATTTATTTTATTTTTTTTTTTTAATATTACTGTTTGTTTGGTTATTTTGTCTGAATTTTTATTTCTATTTTGGTTGCTATTGCCGCCTGCTTCCATTTTCTTTTCTTCTCGTTTTTGTCTTTGCTTTTTACTGTTAAGCTTTCTTTTTCTTTTTCTTTTTGCTTTTATGAATTCGTCTCATTTCGTCGTTTCGTTTCGCTTTCTTTGCATTTATTTCTCTTATTTATTTATGTTTTGTTTTATTTTTCGCGTTTTTTCTTCGCTTTTCCGTACCTCACGGGAGATGTCGGAAACTTCCGAAGAATCCGCTTTCAGAGAAACGAAATTGGTGGAAAATATGGGCCACCACAGATCCGTTCAGGTCCACCGTTCCCGCCATTTTGTTGTCATCGCTTTTTCACGTCTGTTCTCCTACACACCTCTTCCCAATTCTGTCTGCATTGTCACGACCGTCTCAGGCTTTCTCGCGATTATTATAAGTATTTCATTCCTTTTTGTTCTTCATTTTTCTTCTTTTTTATTTGTTATCAATCTTTCTTTTTATTCCTTTTCTTTGTTTCTATTTATTCTTTTTCTTTTTCCTTTCTTTTTCATTCCTTTTATTTCTTAGACTTTTTTATTCATTATCTTTCATTCATTCATTCTTTTCCTTTCTTTCTTTCTTTTTATTGCTTTTCTTTTTTCTTTATTTTTGTATTTGTTTTATTTCTTTATCGTTTTATTCATTTTCTTCCATTCGTTCTTTCTTTCTTTCTTTTTATTCCTTTTTTCTTTATTTTTATTCCTTTTGTTTCTTTGTCTTTTTATTTATTTTCTTACATTTATTCTTTCATTCTTCTTCTTTCTTCCTTTCTTTTTATTTCTTTTCTTTCTTTCTTTTTATTCCTTTTCTTTTTTTCTTTATTTTTTATTCCATTTATTTCTTTGTTTCTTTGTCTTTTTATTCATTTTCTTTCCCTTTCTTTCTTTTTTCTTTCTCTTTCTTTCTTTCTTTCTTTCTCTTTCTTTCTTTCTTTCTTTCTTCATTTATTCCTTTTATTTGTCTATTTTTACTTTCTTTGTTTTGTATTCCCTTTTCTTACTTTGTCATTTTCGTGTTTTTTTTTTCTTTTGATCCCTTTCTTTCTATCTTTCTTTTTTTACTTTGTCTTTTCATCTCTTTCTTTATTTATTTGTCCTTTAATTCATTTCTTTCTTTCTTTTTCTTTTCTTCCTTTTCTCTCTGCGTCTTTTCGAGTTGAAAGTTCAAAACCGTTTGCGGGCTCTTGCTGTGGATGACATTTCCCACTCAACAGCCTCTTTCCCCCGGATGCAATTTTATAAGCCTATCACTATTTCCATGGCAAATGTTCTGATGAGATCAACTATTTGGTTCCAACAGTCCAGATATTTACAGATAGAATTCACCATTCTAATCACCCACATTTCCATCGAATTCAATTTTTTAAGGAGGAAGTTCTAATCAGACAGCTCTTTCCCGAGAACTGCTACTTTGTGGAACAAACTCTCATGTGTACGCATCCTTGAACACTGCAATATTAATGTCAATATTTATCTATCCTCTTTATCTACATAATCTTTATTTCCTTCTACTCTTACACTTATATTACACAACTCATCCATTAACACTCTATCCTGAGTGCCTCTTGAGCCTTGTATTGGGTGGACTTCAGTTTAAAAAGACTTTCTCGTTTTGTGAGAGAGGTCAGCACTTTTTCCTGGACCGTAATAAATAAACATTCTCTTTTGTGGATTGAGTCTGAAAGCTATCACTGAAAGAAATGTTACATGACTTGAGCAATTTCTTCAGGATATGAGAAGTTCCGAAGAGTGCGATCATCTATAGTTACCTTGCATATTGTTAACCTGAGATCTGCTTGGGATAGTCGTTAACGTCTCGATAGTGTCCAGTACTCCGATGATAACTAGTACTGTTCTTGACACTGGATTTCAAATTTGCTGAACCTAGTTTCAAATAATATTCTTTGCGTCATCCTGAAACTTTAAAACGTTTGAGCAAAGTTTCGAATAAAATAAAAAATTAAACTTAAAGGAGTAGAACGGTTCGCCTATCGCTAGGTTCAGACTCCTCCCCGGAACGGAAGTAGAAATTTATCCCTTGTTTCCGGTTTATGGTTTGGGTTTCCGGTTACTTCTAAAGTCTACTCTAACTCTATATTTCTAATGTCCCCTCTAAAAAATTTTATTTACTATTTATTTTTTTTATATTTTTCCTTAATAGGTGTAGATAGGTTCACCTATCATCTAGTACACACTCCTCACGGGTCTTTTAAAGATGAATAGAGGTTTATCCCTTATATTCTGTTTAAGATTGAGTTTCCAGTTCCTTCTAAAGTTTTCTCATTCTCTTTCACGCCAACCAGTCCCTTGAGTCTTAGTGACGTTATCGCCTTGCTTAGAGTGAATTGATTAAAATAAAAAAGTAATATATATATATATATATATATATATATATACAGAGTCACACATATATATATATATATATATATATATATATATATATATATATATATATATATATATATATATATATATATATATAATATTATAAATTAATTGATTTAAAATATGCTTTTTTCGCCATTTAAAATATTGTTTTTCGGACGAAAAAAACATATTTTAAATCAGTTAATTTATAATATTAATGCTCTGTAAATTTACATTGAGTACTATTTTGTAAATTAAAAATATCTATAAGAATACCGGATTATATATCTTACTTTTCTTTATATATATATATATATATATATATATATCTTACTTTTCTTTATATATATATATATATATATATATATACATCTTACTTTTCTTTCTTTATATATATATATATATATATATATATATATATATATATATATATATATATATATATATCAGTTTAAATATACATGAGACTCCTACAGAATAAGATAACAAATACGAAACATTTATCAATCTAACGCTTTATGATGAAGCTTTAATAAAAGTGAATCGTGTTAGATTGATAATCGTTTCTTATTTGTTCTTTGTCTTATATATATATATATACATATATATATATATATATATATATATATATATATATATATATATATATATATATATATATATATATACATATATATATGTATATATATATATATATATATATATATATATATGTGTGTGTGTGTGTGGGTGTGTGTTTGTGGGTGTGTGTGTGGTGTGCGTGTGTGTGTGTTATGTTTGTGTGTGTGTGTGTGAGTGTGAGAGAGAGAGAGAAACAGACAGACAGAAAGAAATAGGCAGATAGAGGGACAGACGAACAGGTCGATACGCTTTAATATATCTATAGATGATGGACTTTGTCATCATTTTTGACGCATAAGTGTCCAACAGTTCAGCTCATAAAATTGAAGAGACAGATTATTTCCACATATCATTTGATTGTAGTGGTGATGGTTTTATGCAGAACCCACCACGCTTTTTGGAAGAACCGAATATAGAGAACTGGTGCACTCCAATCAACCATCCTCGGGTTGGAATTCGCTTTGCACTCCTCATATAATAACACAGGTCGTTAACGCCTAAGAAAACACGTAGTCCAGTAAATTGCTTGAGTTTAACGCGTTTAAAAATAGAGCAATAATTGTTTAAGAAGCAGTTTCGTAAGAATATATATATATATATATATATATATATATATATATATATAACGTTTGGAGTAATATATATATATATATATATATATATATATATATATATATATATATATATATATATATATATATATATAACGTTTGGAGTAATATATATATATATATATATATATATATATATATATATAAGCATGAGCATCGATGGAGTTCAGAAAATATGCCAATAGCCGAATATTAAAAGTAAAACCAATAAAGGAAAATAGGCGAAACACATCCGGATTCAAATTCAATTAGAGTTGATTTTTTTATTCGTCTTGCCCAAAGCTGTTAAACGAAACATCAGGAATTTGCAAAGTCTTTAAAATAATAAAATTAAGGAAAACCATTGTCATGACTACATTAAAAGAGTTGAATATATATATATATATATATATATATATATATATATATATATATATATATATATATACAGAGACTGATAGACATACAGACAGACACAAAGAGAGAGAGAGAGAGTAAACGTAGAGATACAGATAGAAGTAAAGAAAAAGGAATGTCGACAAAGATCGATAAAATGAAAGGCATAGGAGACCAGAAAAAACAGCAAGCAAGCATCGAAGCGAGTAAGAAAAAAGAAACAAAAAACAAATTTAATAGAGAAGAAAAATGTCGGTAGAGAGAGAGACAGACCGACAGACAGAGTGAGAGGAAGAAAAATGCAAATTTATACGGGCTGTGAATGAAACAGGGTTCGATCGAGACCTATGATTGAAAAAACGCAGTGAAATGGACAACAGATAGATAGATAGATAGATAGATAGATAGATAGATAGATAGATAGATAGATTCTAGGCGATCGAAAATGGTGTACAGATCGATGGATAGAAGTAAAGAGAAAGGAATAAAGAGAGATATAGTGATCAGGAAGTGCGGTAAGCGGAGATTGAAGGCAGAAAGAAAGAAAGAAAGAAAGAAAGAAAGAAAGAAAGAAAGAAAGAAAGAAAGAAGGAAAGAAAGAAAACTTAAATAAACACTGAATATATAGGGAGTGAAACGGCTTGATTGAGATATATGAACAAACCGAGTGAAATGGACCAATTGGCAGATAGATAGATAGATAGATAGATAGATAGATAGATAGATAGATAGATAGATACATATGAACAGACTTAGATTTATAGATGCATAGATATGAACAGAACGAAATAGATATGAACAGACTCAGATAGATAGATAGATAGATAGATAGATAGATAGATAGATAGATAGATAGATAGATAGATAATGAAGAGAATGAGTTAGACAGCTCTGATTGTCTTCAGAGAATATTACCGAGATTAAGATAGATAGATAGATAGATAGATAGATAGATAGATAGATAGATAGATAGATAGATAGATAGATATGCCTCTTTGAGTTTTTGATTTTATTGGCTGAAGATGGGTTTATTGTACCATTTATAAAAAATAAATATATGACATAAAAGAAAGAAAAGACAATGGTAAAAAAAGAAAGAATGGAAGAAAAGACGAAAGAAAGAAAGAGAGAAAGAACATCAGAAAATAGAGAAAGAGAAAAAAATGATGAAAGAAAGAATGTAACAATAGAAAATAACAAAGGACGCAAGTAAGCAAGATGGAACGCGATAGAAAAACTGTCAAAAGAAAGAAAGAAAGAAAGAAAGAAAGAAAGAAAGAAAGAAAAATGACGAAAAAAAGAGATATAAACACTTTAGATAGAAGAAGATATGAGCCAAAATTCCTGTCTCCTTCGTCTCTCAATTTTCATTGTCTGATTAAACAGTCACGAAAGATGATCACGTGTGCGCTATGGCAACTTCTGTAGCCATCTGATAATTATTACATGGCCAGGTGTAAAACGTGTCCGTCGTGGTCGGATCCCAAGAGAATTTGGCACGGGCCGACATCCTTCTCATTTATTCGGAATGGGAGATGCCGTTCAATTTTCCTTTTTCAAATACACTCTTTTTCCTTTTTCTAAACATACTTTCAGCCGACCCATGCTTGTTTGGTTCTTAAATAGATTATTGGGATAGTGCAAAATTTCCCAGTGTCATCTTTTTAAAAATAGAAACTACAGTTGAAAATTGGTATTTTAGTAAATGAAAAAAAGCTGAGAACGTTATTTCGTTTTTGTTTTGTTTTTGTTTTTTGTTGGTTTTTTTTTTTTGGTTTGAGTTAATATGCGATGACGTACATTTTTTTTTTAGAGTAAGATTCACCATGTACTATACCCGGAGGGCTCTCGTGGTAAAAGGTTACGTTAATGGGTAGTTTATACGGATAGGAGAGGAAGATAAAGGATAACTCTAGACTTGAACGGGTTAAGATTATCATGATCGGGGAAACATCCTCTTGGGAGTCGGTTCCGCAGAGCAATGGTTCGCAGGAAGAAGCTGCTCGAGTGGATCTTACTTCTCGCCAGTGGAATACGGAGCTAATGCGGATGGTTTGCTACTATGTAAGTGGCATGGCGGCTCCTAGCCGTGAAGGTTATATCTGGTGGAACCAAGAAATTGTGTTCGTTCGCGCACTTTCCATGTGCGATAGAGTTGTGGGGGACTCGCCACATCTTGTATGTGAGAGAGAGGATGATAGGCGGAAAATAATTCTTCTCTGACAAGGTTTCGAAGCCGTTTTTGAACCAAAATTGGAAAGTGAGGACCGGGCAGCTCCTGCCCAACTATGGCAATAGTACTCCATTTTCGGCCTGATCTGGCTCTTATAAAGGTAGAGAATAGCATGAGGAGTCAGGTACTTACTGGTTTGATACAGAGAGTCGAACATTTTACCTCCATCTTTAGTCATGGGTCGTATATATATATAGATAGATAGATAGATAGATAGATAGATAGATAGATAGATAGATAGCCTCCTGAAAAATTAATTTCAGTTGAGCTCTCTGGGGAGGAAATGTAGGTTTGTAAACAGTGACTATTACGGCTGATATAGCGAGACTCTTCAGCAAAAGCGAATTGAGTCCTGTCGGTCACTGTGAGTTTATCTAAAAATAAATACGCTAAAATTCACCTTCTACCACTGCGCCGACGGCTTAGTGGTAGAATCTCCGACTGACGCTAATTCAGTCGCGTTTCGATCCTAACTAGAGGCACCGGACGTCTAGCCACACTGAAGAGTTGTGAAACAGTCTGTCTGTGGATATATATATATATGTGTGTGTGTGTGTGTGTGTGTCGGAGTTCCACTTGAGTTTGAGGACCAGTATCCTCTCAAGGCACGGAGCCTCTTTGAGGGGAGACTACGTTCATCTTGACTGGCGACAGTTCGGGATCTGTTCTGGCGGTGATGGAATGTAAATTTTCATTTTCAGAAGTACATCAAGACCGTGAACTAATGAAGTTGTATGTATTAGGTTGGTGCAAAAATAATGTCGTTTTCTCACATAATAACATATGTGAGGAAAGGACATTATTTTTGCACCATCCTAATATTATAAATGCGGTAGTTTCTTTAAGAATGGATTCAATAAATGTTCGGAATGTAATATAATGTTTTTATAGTTGTTAATATTGTTATTAGCAGAGGACGTTCTCTTAGAGCAAGGCCCTTCCATTGCACTCCGGTTGTGTTGACCTTTGCGACCTTAAATTCTTTTCGACGTAAAATTATGTCCAGTTTTGTTCCTCTGTATTACGAGAGACTTTTGGTTTTCTAAAGGTAAATCCTAAAGGAAACCATTTTGAAGGCGTGGAGGCTATCAAGAGGGTCGTAACGTTCTGTGGGGCACCCAAAAAGAACCCTTCCATCATTGCATAGAAGCGTGGCAAGGACCGATGGAAAAGTGAATTAAGCTCGAGGAGGATTACTTTGAAGGGTAAACATGTAGTTTGTTGTTTGGAATTGAAAAAAAAAACAGTTCCGTTACTTTTCGGACCGACCTCGTGTTACAACAAACTAAAAACCTCCGACCAGATCATTGATAACATAACAAAAATTTATGTTTCCATAATCTAATCTTGTCTATGTATTTGCTTCCTCACTATTTTCTTTAATCATTTTAATCCAAGAAAGTCAGTAAAAGTCCCTAGGATGCAAAGGGCTGACTGAGGGGGAAAAATTAGAGAGGGTAATAAAAGAGTAGGATTCAAAAAGACAGAATAATTTACATTTAAATTTTTAAATTTCGTAGTTGACAGGAAGGTAAGAAACTGAAAGATATTTCATAAGCGATATATGCGGGACGAGAATCTATTGACACATAACTTAGAGTTCCAGCTAGCAGTTAAACTATGAGACCCACCAGAAAATCTAGTACTGCGCTTAGATTCACGAAGTCGAGGTAGCAAAGAGAAAAAGCTCGTCAAAACAATGACCATGAGAATATTTATATAAAAAAAGAGATAGGGTAGCAACGTTACGACCGTGGGAAAAAGACTGAAGCCGAGATTCTGGGTATGGACCGATATCGTTTCAGATTCTTCTTTGGATTATATCAGAAATCTCTAGATATATATATTGGAAGCACCAGATTAGATGTGGCAGCAATACTGAACAATCGGATGAATGGAACGCTTATACATACGCAAGATAGATTCTGAAAAGAAACATTGTCTCTCACGAGGTAGTGACTTGATTTTCCTAGCAATAAACTTAGCATTTGATTCAATGCAATCGTTCCACAACATGTCAGTGAAAAGCGTGTCACCAAGAAAGCGCAGTGAATTACCCTCCTGGAGGTTAGCATCAGCCATGACATTGGAAGGCAAAAAAGTTTTTTTTAAGATGATTAATAGAGAGAAGTTTGTTTTGGAAACATATCAGGAAATGGTTCAACCCATTCTGCAAATGGAATTTATATATACGAACCTAAGAGGCTGGAAAATATATACACTAAAGAGGCTGGAAAAATGCTTTTCATAACTCGCACCGCCCTAGGAAGTACCTCACTCATGCCGAAAATGGACTCAGTTATGTGCCATGAGTACGCGTAGACGATCATGTATATTTCGATACCTGACTGACGAAGTTGCATAGGTTGCCATTTCTGTCTGTCCTGCTATTTACCTATAGCTGGATGGGGGAGAAGAAGAGGATTCATACCCTTGCCCAACGGTATTAGCACGTAAGTGAATGTAATAGATTCGACTCGAACTCAGCTCTCCAATTCCTCAATCTGAGCCGCTATCCATTACTCCACAATGCATCCTCTAAAATATCGGAGTGAGCGCGAACGTGGACCCCACACTTAGAAATAGCGCACCTGAGTCGCCCACATTTGGGGCGATCGCAAAGGTCAACACAACTGGAGTGCAATGGAAGGGCCTTGCTCTAGGAGAACGTCCTAGCTGATCATCGTTTACTCCTGTACCAGGTAAAGAGATTTACTTGACCCCCCACCCCTGAGTCAGGTTGTGACACAAGGTCGGTTTTTAACGTGGGGACCCGAGTGTTTTCACTCGAGCCGCTGATCCATGCTTGTTTTAGCTGGTCATAGCTTGTCCAAGCTGGTCACAGCTGGTCTAAGCTAGTCATAGCTGGTCTTGGCTTGTCCTAGCTGGTCCAAGTTTGGCCAGAGCCGGTCCATGCTAGTCATAGCCGTGATACCACCAGCACAGGGACGGATCCTTGTGCCAGGGAAGTATGGACTACGGAGGGCATAATTAGGCTGGGATTGACCAGAAGGTCAAACGAGACGCATGAATCACGGTTACACAGTTTGCTCATGACTTGTATTAATCAAAAAAAGTATAGAAGAGAATTGATATTAAGTGAAATGAATACCACGAACAGCCATACACACAGTGAACAAGGACATTAAAAGAACTGTTAATAGCATTCCATTATTCTCAGTAAATAAATTAAAGAGCATGGAAGACATGCAGCATTTTCGTTGGTTTGTAAAAGACAAGGAGATTTGAAGAGGACTGATAAAAGTTTGATTTGTCTGATTTTCAATGGTCAGTCGTATATGTCTTTGAATGTCTGATAATAATAATGACACATTGAATTGCCCTCCTTGAGTTTAGTATCAGCCATAATGTTGGAAGGCAATAAGTGTTTCTTTAAAATGATTAACAGAGAGAAGTTTTGTTTTCGTTATATAGGAATAAAGTGTCGCGGTCGACACTTGAGTTTGAACATAGATCGCCAGTGAGCAAACACAGGCGATCTCATTATTGAATTAAATAGCCCACGTGACCATAGAGTAAAAGCATATATAGGATGTTGCGTAACGTCTAAATGATTGCATTTCTACTCTATCTTCTATTACTCTATCGATCGCTATTCTCTATACAATTAATCTATCCGGATCATTATACGTATTACTATTCGAGCGAATATTATCGAGCAAGTACTATTAGTGCTGGTGTTACTCGAAGGCGTCTGACACCAGTATTGTTCAACGGCGTTACTATAGTTGTATCTGCGATTACAAAGTCTCTACTACAACCAGAATTATGAAAATGACAACGAGTATTCTTTGGCATTACAAAAGTGGCAACGAATGTTTGTTGACATTTTGGAAGCCTATTGGGAAATGGTTCAGCCCATAACGCAAATGAAACTTATATATACGAACCATCACTAAAGAGGCTGGGTAAATGGTTTTCGTAACTTGTACTTCCCTATAAAGTATCTGAGTCTTCCCGCTATGGTCTGCTTTACAAGAGACAGATTATGCCGAAAATGGACTATTGGAGCTGACCAATCCTCACTTTCCACGCATGATAGATCTTAGTAGCGTCTTCTATGATACAAAGACGAAGCTCTTTCCATCATAAATTATCTGACGAGCTACATTCTTCGGTTGCGACAAACCTGACCTTCAGAAACTCGCCATGACATATACACTGGAAATAATCGTCACCATTCCCTTCATGTTACGTTAATAATTAGGAAATTCGATTTGGAGACTTGTTCCGAGAAATCACTGCTTTATAGAAAATACTCCCGAGAGAATACTTCCCCGGTCGCTACAATCTTAACCTCTTTAAATCTAGAACTAGCCAATATTTTTTCTACATAATCTAATAAGCTTCACTCGTTACCTCTTCCTCTTAAATCTATCAGCGACAATCAGTAACTCAGTTTCGAACCTGCCACCCAGAGTTAAAAAAAATCTCTTATAACTTCGAAGTTGATTGATCACCAACGTACTTCGTAGTCTAAAGCTCTAAAGAAACGTAGATGGTTTCAAATGTCAAAGTGGACGCAGGTTCGAATCCTTTCGGAAAGCGTATAATTTACATTAATAAGATTTCTCGAAAATACAGGGCGGCAGACGAAAATAAATAAATATACTGTTTTGATAAATAAACCGAGCGTCTAAGGAAATAAGTGTTTCCGCTAAAAATAATGTTTAAGAAATAAGATACACAGAGACAGAGAGATGAACAGATAAATAAAGAAACGACGGAGACAAATAGCTCTGAAAAGAATAAAGTAGATAGATACAAATATCTTGGAGAAACTAAGAAAGAAAGAAAGAAAGAAAGAAAGAATTAATTAATTAAAGAAAGAAAGAATTAATTAAAGAAAGAAAGAAAGAAAGAAAGAAAGAACAGATGGAGGCAATAGATAGATAGATAGATAGATAGATAGATAGATAGATAGATAGATAGATACGGACAGGCAGAGAAACAGGCAAGTGACTAAGGAAAACAAGGATTGAGATAAATAACTCTGAAAAGAATGGGGTAAATAAATAGATTTCAGAAAGAAAGAAAGAAAAAGAAAGAAATAATGTGAACAGACTAAGAAAAATAAATTTGAAAAGAATAGAGAATAGAATCAGATAGATAGATAGATAGATAGATAGATAGATAGATAGATAATAAAGGGGTGAGATAGATAGATAGATAGATAGATAGATAGATAGATAGATAGATAGATAATATCAGAATGAGATAGATAATGAAGAGAATGAGATAGATAGATAGATAGATAGATAGATAGATAGATAGATAGATAGATAATGAAGAGAATGAGATAGATAGATAGATAGATAGATAGATAGATAGATAGATAGATAGATAGATAGATAGAATTACAAATCTGAGATTGATAATTATTTAAGTTGTTGACCTTCTGCCAGCGTCAACGAACACTTGTCCCTTGTTTTGTTCCTTCAGACACTTGCAACTAAATGATTCTGTTCAGCTTATATCCTGACGCATCCATGCCCGATCGCAAGTCACCTGTTATGATTAAGGGCTGCTGAACAACTCACTGGTTCTCTCGTGAAACCATATGCGTTAAACTGATCATCAGGCACGCGAGCACTTTCACAACTGCTCTCCTAAAAGACTCACGCACACACAGACACACACCGACAATAGAAAGAGCGCCAAAGGCATCAGACACTGTTAACGTATAGTTACATTTAGCGGACAAGCTTCGCAAGCCATTCATAGTATCTTCGCTTTTCTAAATACTCCTCTTGTGGTGTTGATTTTACTATAACTTTTTTTGTATACTACTGTGAATATAATACAAGGCCCGAGAGCCACTCAGAGTAGAGAGTTACTAAATTAGTTTGTTGTAAGGACGTAAAATGAGGAACTAAGCAGTGTGTGAGGATATGTAGAATAGATAACAGTTGATCCTAAACTTGAAGAGGCTATGATTGGACTGATCGGAGAAGTATACTGTCCAGAGTCTGTTCCACAAGGTAACAATTCTAGAAAAGAATCTGTCAAAGTGAAACTTCCTCCTTACTAATGGAATCCAAAGGGAATTGAGTTGAACCTAGCTATAAAGTTCTGAGCTGGTGAAACCAAGGGGATGTAACTTATCTGACCATTTGCCGTGAAATATAGTGATTGAGTAGCGAGAGTCTAGCACTGATTCGTCTGTGGGGGAGTGGTTGAATGGTGGCGATGGCTATAGCAGTGGGCACGATGTCTCTCCGGAAAGTATCCAGCTATTTTGAATATCTCCTGGCCGTGAGAGCTATGATATAATTTGACTGCCACTCAGACATGCTCTTCCTACGCATGCGCAAATAGTCATTCCTATGGCTTACTCAGTCAACAATAAGACGCCATTGATTGGTCTGAGCGCTGCAGTTGAATTGGCAGAGCGTCATTTTACAAGTCAGGGAAGTCTGAAAATTATACTGCAGTGTGACATCACACGTCGCGTTGTCGATCCAAACACAACATAAAAGAGTCCGAATGGAAAATTTTTCCTCACACGTCATATTTACGAGATTTGGTCTCAGTGGATTATCTTTCTTTTCTTTTTTTCGATTAAGACAGCAATCTTTATCTGGCCAAAAATGTTTTTCATGATTCAAAATTTAAAGATGACTTTCGTATATGGTGGAGCAGGTACTCCGATTGTTAAGCGTTAAATGTTAGCAACTTCTTATTTAAAATTTTATAAATGCCACAAGACAATAAATGAATATGAATATATTTAAGTTGAAGGTATAAATTACTCATGGTTAACCTTATCTGACCAATGAGCCACATCATATTGTGGGCCCCGATAATAAAAATGGTAATTTTTCAGTGAAGCTCCCACAGTTATTTTCACTACGGGAAACCTTAAGAATAATAATCTGCCTTAGAATTCGGGAATCTTTTTTCTTTGGTGAACATATTTTTGCATAGTTAAAAATATTTACACTATTTACATTGTCCGGACTGTTATCCACATCTATGTTGCCATATTCACGACGTTTTGGCCGTTGTACGCTCCGGCCTTCTTATAGGGATTAGAATTTCGAACTGAACCCTTTATTTCATGCACCGAGATAGATCGTTCATCGTGCTATCCCTTTTTCTAGATGTCTTAATTATCTCCCTTTAATTTCACGTTCCAAATTTTTGTTCACCAATGGAGTAGCATGGAATTCTACAAACAATTCTTTGAGTCAAGTCACTGGATCCAACCAGCGCTTTTATCCACTGGACCATGTGGTGAACAAAACCATGGAGAGTTGATTTAAAGGGAGATAACTGAGACTTTCGGAAGATGGACGGCACGTGGAACTAGAATAATCTAAAAGGTTCAGTTCGAAATTCCCATCACCTTAAGAAGGTCGGAGCGAACAACGGCCGAAACGTTGTGAATATAACAATAAAAAAAATGCTGACAACTGCCCGAACAATGTAAATAGTGTACATAATTATAATATGTCATCTCAGAAATATAGACAGATAAAAAATTGATGTTTTCGTATTTTATTATCACTACTGTGAGTGGTTTCATTTCTAATTTACACATTTGACTATGCGAGAAAAATCTTTTACAAAATAATATATATATCTTCTTCAGAGAAAAATATGTTTTATAAAGATTTCATGTTTTTAAAGCAAAGGATATTTACACGTATGATCTTCCTTAGTGAAAACGCCAATCGTTTAAAATGTTAGCTTCAACGAAATCTTTAAAAAATCAAGATTTGATTTGTTTGTTTAACGATATATCAACTCCTTATCGTTCATTTAATGCCGAAATTGAATTGGGAGTAATAAAAATGTCATTGTGCTTTCACAACTGCATACATGGTAATTAATACTGATCTTTTGTGCATGTACATGTGTGTGTGAATTATTACGAGAGGCAGTGATATGTGTATTTTGGGTTGAACTTATATTTTGGAATACAGTTTGATTTAAGAAGTTGTAGGATATTATATGGATCAATGTCACGAGTTTTACGTGTTGATTCATGTATTGTTGGTAATTTTACTATAAATGGCTACTGTTGGTAATTTTTTTATATGGAAACGTAGTGCTGATATTTTGACTATAAAATGTATTAGGTCGGTGCAAAAATAATGTCGTTTTCTGACATATGTTACTATGTGAGAAAACGACATTATTTTTTAACCAACTTAATATATTATACTTTGTGTTTTGTTTTTGTTTTGGGGTTCACTATTTCTCCATAGCTGCGAATCAAACAGGAGCTAGAACCTAGAAAAAAGATCCAAGAACCAGTGTATGTGGTTGTTGTGACCAAGTCAATGGTTAAAGAAATAACAAAACAAGTGTTTCAGGTATATATTAACAGTAAGTACAACAGAAGAGTATTACACGACTAGTGAGGGTGCCTCAGTTGACCCAGCGTTCAATATTTAACAGCCCCCCCCCCAACGAGGGGTGTATGTGGCACAAGGCCGTGTTTACCGTGAGTTCTCCGAGCCCGTAGGCTCGGCCAAAAATATTCCCTTAGAACCCGTATAAACGGGTTCAGGGTCTGTCTACCTCCCCAGACGTAACTTTGCCCCTCGGCAAAACCTCGTCCGGGTTCCTCTCTGCTTGAGGCAGAGAGTTCGACAGATGAACTATCTAGTCGACTGTTATATTTAACAGCCCCCCGCCCTCGTGAGATGTATGTCGCACAAGGCCGAGTTTACCGTGGGTTTTCCGAGCCCACAAGCTCGGCCAAAAATATTCCCTTAGAACCCGTATAAACGGATTTCGGCTCTGTCTACCTCCCCAGACGAAACTTTGCCCTTCGGCAAAGCCTCCACCGGGTTCCTCTCTGCTCGAAGCACGGATTTGGACAGATGAACAATCTGGTCGACTGTTATATTTAACAGCACCCCCACGAGGGATGTATATCGCACAAGGCCGAGTTTACCGTGGGTTCTCCGAGCGCGTAGGCTTGGCCAAAAATATTCCCTTAGAACCCGTATAAACGGATTCAGGGTCTGTCTACCTCTCAGGACGAAACTTTGCTCTGCAGCAAAGGATCGTCCGGGTTCCTCTCTTCTCGAAGCACAGAGTTCGACAGATGAACAATCTGGTCGAATGTTCCCCCAAGGCCTTCTCTCCTACTAATTTTATAAAAAGCAGAAGAGTCCAAGATAGACTCTTTAGAGGAGAACACCACAACAGTGGTTATGTATGAGAAAGTGTGAGTGAACAAGTGAGAACGAAAGGAAACAAGTAAAATTTTAAGAAACCTTATTTAACCATAAATTAGTCATGCTCTTCAGAAAGTCCAAAGGGGCATATACGTCCCGCTTGCCGCAGTTTACTGAGGACTTGTATGAATGTTAAAATACCTAGAAGAATATTGATATTAAGTGAAATGAATACCACGAACAGCCATACACACAGTGAACAAGGACATTAAAAGAACTGTTAATAGCATTCCATTATTCTCAGTAAATAAATTAAAGAGCATGGAAGACATGCAGCATTTTCGTTGGTTTGTAAAAGACAGGGAGATTTGAAGAGGACTGATAAAAGTTTGATTTGTCTGATTTTCAATGGTCAGTCGTATATGTCTTTGAAAGTCTGATAATAATAATGACACATTGAATTGCCCTCTTTGAGTTTAGTATCAGCCATAATGTTGGAAGGCAATAAGTGTTTCTTTAAAATGATTAACAGAGAGAAGTTTTGTTTTTGTTATATAGGAATAAAGTGTCGCGGTCGACACTTGAGTTTGAACATAGATCGCCAGTGAGCAAATACAGGCGATCCCATTATTGAATTAAATAGCCCACGTGACCATAGAGTAAAAGCATATATAGGATGTTGCGTAACGTCTAAATGATTGCATTTCTACTCTATCTTCTATTACTCTATCGATCGCTATTCTCTATACAATTAATCTATCCGGATCATTATACGTATTACTATTCGAGTGAATATTATCGAGCAAGTACTATTAGTGCTGGTGTTACTCGAATGCGTCTGACACCAGTATTGTTCAACGGCGTTACTATAGTTGTATCTGCGATTACAAAGTCTCTACTACAACGAGCATTAGGAAAATGGCAACGAGTATTTTTTGGCATTACAAAAGTGGCAACGAATGTTTGTTGACATTTTGGAAGCCTATTGGGAAATGGTTCAGCCCATAACGCAAATGAAACTTATATATACGAACCATCACTAAAGAGGCTGGGTAAATGGTTTTCGTAACTTGTACTTCCCTATGAAGTATCTGAGTCTTCCCGCTATGGTCTGCTTTACAAGAGCCAGATTATGCCGAAAATGGACTATTGGAGCTGACCAATCCTCACTTTCCACGCCTAAAAGACAAGGAGTTTTGGAGAGGACTGATAAAATTTATTTTAAAATTACCTGAAAATTAGAAATCACACTGATTTGCCAAGTATCTTAGAAAAGACTAAACATCATTCGCAAGAAGACAAAATGCATGGTTATTAGCAAAGGGAACAGCCCAACATAGAAAATATTCGTCCTGCGAAATACAGGTTCGATTCCTGTCGGAGGACAAATATTTTCTATGAAAATTTCTGGGACATTCAGGCCGGTAAATGTTGTTTAATACTGTTTATTATAAACAAAGCATTTACTTAAATATTTGTATCTATAAAAAGAATGTATTAACATAAAAATGTGTTTATATATATATGTGTTTTTTTTATTTATTTATTTATTTATTTATTTATTTATTTATATATATATATATATATATATATATATATATATATATATATATATATATATATATATATATATATATATATATATATATATATATATATATATATATATATATATATATATATATAGGAAAAACAGGAAACGTTTATCAATGTAAATTATCAATTATTAAAGAAATAGAGGAAAACTTTGGTATTTTTTACTTTTACGTTGTCTGATTTTCATTAGTCAATCATGTATGGAAATATTTTAAAATCCTAATAATGACAATATTAGCAACTATGAACAAGCGTCATAAACATTATATTACATCACCGACCTTTATTGAATCCATTCTTAAAGAATCTAATGTATGTTTACCTAAAACAAATGTTATGTACGTAAAAACTTTCCCAAATCAACATGCGAAAAACCAACAAGCATAATGTCTACTAGAATATATGAATATACATTATCATCTGATGTCCACATAGACAAAATAGAATGTATATACACTTACATACATCTAACAATATTAACGGTTTTTCAGGTAGGGTAGGAACTTGTTCATTTCTTGAAAATTCAGATGGACGCATCATCTTTCCTTGAATTCGGAATGCTACAAATTATACTAATGTTGGTTTAAAAGAGTCGAGTACATTTATTGACCAATGAAAATCAAACAACCCAAAAGTAAAAATACCAGAATTTCTTTTTTCCTCCATATCTCATTCTCAGATGAAGCTTTAATAAAAGTGAAACATGTTAGATTGATAAACGTTTCCTATTTGTTCTTTATCTTATAATTCTGTCGGATTCCGATCTATATTTGATCTGTATTTGACCCCAATTCATATATATATATATATATATATATATATAATTCCCCAAATTAATCTGTAGAAAAGGACAATATAAATAAAGGAAAAAGACAAAAGGAAAACAGTATGGAGTTTTAGCCGACCCGTTTCGTTCACTGCGGATTTTATTAAAATGAATATATATGAGTCTTCCTAGATTTCTTTTACTGTCAACATTTTTTTCATAGATACTTTGTTCAAATAAATTAATTTCTTTTTGCCTTTATAAAGTTCGCAGTGAACGATACGCGTCGTTAAAATGACATACAGTTTTTCTCTTGTCTTTTCCTTTATTCATATATATATATATATATATATATATATATATATATAGTCGATCTTCAATTAGTGATTAGAGATTTTAATGACCTTATGCCTGATTTTTTATAAAAGAATTGTATGATTTTAAAAGATTTTCTGCCAACCCCTTAATGTATTTCTTGCAAACACACACACACATTTGTGCGCATGCGTGTTAACGTTCTACCCCCCCCCCCCCAACTGCCTCTTTCTCTTATGTTTTTTTTTTGTTCGGTCCAACCAATTTATTGTTACTTCCTTGTTCCAGCCGCACCCCAATTTTTTCTGCCACGTCCATATTCTCTATCTGACCCCCCTCTTCTCTGCCGTCAGCCAATTCGCCCGACTCTCTTCTACACTTTCGTTCCTTCTACGCACCCCCCGCCCCCGCACTGCAATCGCTTCGGCTCCTGCACTATCCATTTCTTTGTGACATTCAGACCCAACTTTAGAGTGTCTCTCCCAACGCGCGTTCCCCTTCTTCAGTGTCCCGTGACTTCAGGCTTTCCTCTAAACAGCCCCCACCCCTTTTCTTTCCCCGACCAAACTCTTGCTCCAACCTCGTTGCACTCTCTGCTCCCATCTTTCACCCAGCTCTAACCAACACTCTTTTGGCTTGTCTATCCTCCATTCCAATCATCTATCCCGCACGCTATTTGCATATTATTGACGAAAGCATAAGGGTTGGTCTGGCGTTAATTTATATCGCTTTTTTCCCGCCAAAGGTTTAGCCATCTCTCTCCCATCTCTGCCTCCATTTTCTCAATTTGAAATAACTTTTTCTTTCTTTCTTTTGCTTCTTCTTATTTCTTTCTATCTCCTTTTTTTTCCCTTTTCATCGTTAGCGTTCGTTCTTTCTTTTCTCTTTCTTTTGTCTCTCTTTTGTTCCTTCTTTTTACTGTACTTTTTTCTTTTATCTTAATATCTTTCATTTTCTTTTCTTTTTCTCGTTTCGTCTTTCTTTTCTTCTTCCTTTTTCTCATTCATTTTTACTTTCTTTCTTTTACCTTTGTCTCTTTCTTCCTTTTTTCACCCTCTTTTTTCGTTTATAGTTATTTCTTCTATGTTTTTTATAGCTTTCTTTATTGGTTCTTTTCATTTTCTTGCTTCTTCTTTCTTTCTTTTTTCTTTGAATGTCTCACTTCTTCCTTTCTTTTGCTCATATTTCTTTCGTTGTTTTTTCTTCTTTTCTTTCTGATTTCTTTTGTTTTTAGTTCCATGCCCACATTTTTCTCATCTGCAGCAAGCGGTAACTTTTAAAAAAATTTCTTTTACTTTTCTTATTCATTTTGTTCTTAATTTCTTTCGTCCTTTTTCTCTATGATTCATAAATGTCATTCTTTGAAGGAATCATTTTTACAAATACTTCTTCCGTCTTTCTAAGTCACATCTTTTTCGTTTCTCTTTTTTTTTATGTCGATCTTTTTTCTTTTTCCAATATGTCTCCCGTTTGTCATTGCTTTTCATCCAAACTTTTTCATTTGGCTTTTCTAAATATTTCTATTTTTCTTCTTTTTTTTAATGTCTTTTCTTGTTTTTGTTTTCTTTCGTTTTTTTCTTTTGTGTTTTTTTTTTTTCATCAATATCGCTTTTTTTTTTCCCTGCCTGGATTCGTTATTCTATTTCTATATCAATCTCTTTTTATTTCACTTTTCCTTTTTGTCTCTCTTTCACTGTCAAACACTTTTCTATTACTATTAATATCACTATTTTTTTTAATATTATTTCATTCTCTTTCTTACTATCAGATTTTCTTTGTAAGTCTCCCTTTTTCTATGTCAGGCATTTTCCCTTTAGCTGTCCGCCGCTAAGCTTTACCAATTTTTTATAATTATCTTATTCATTTCTTCTTTTCTCTTTCTCCCACCTTCTCTTCCTTCCTTTCTTCCTTCCTTCAATCGTCCTTTCTTCCTTGTTCCATTCCTTCCTCCTCCTCTTCCTGTCTTCCTTCCTTCCTTCTTTCCTTGATTCCTCCTGTTCTTTTTCCTTTCTTCCTTTTTTCCCTCCTTCCTTCCTTCCTTCCTTCCTTCCTTCCTTCCTTCCTTCCTCCTCCTCTTCCTGTCTTCCTTCCTTCCTTCCTTTCTTCCTTCCATTCCTTCCTTCCTTCCTTCCATTCCTTCCATTCCTTTCTCCGCCTCTTCCTGTCTCCCTTCCTTCCTTCCTTCCTTCCATTACATCCTCCTCCACTTCCTGTCTTCCTTCCTTCCTTCCTTTCTTCCTTCCTTTCCTTCCTTCCATTCTTCCTTCCTTTCTTTCCTTCCTTCCTTCCATTCCATCCTCCTCCTCTTCCTATCTTCCTTCCTTCCTTTCTTCCTTCCTTTCTTTCTTCCTTCCTTTCCTTCCTTCCTTCCTTCCTTCCTTCCTTTCCATCCTCCCTTTCCGTCCTTCCTTTCTTCCTCTTTTCCCTCCTTCCTTCCTTCCTTCCTTCCTTCCTTCCTTCCTTCCTCCTCCTCTTCCTGTCTTCCTTCCTTCCTTCCTTCCTTCCTCCTCCTCTTCCTGTCTTCCTTCCTTGCTTCCATTCCTTCCTCCTTCTCTTCCTGTCTTCCTTCCTTTCTTCCTTCCATTCATTCCTCCTCCTCTTCCTGTTTTTCTTCCTTGATTCCTCTTGTTCTTTTTCCTTTCTTCCTTCCTTCCTTCCTCCTCCTCTTCCTGTCTTCCTTACTTCCTTTCTTCCTTCCTTTCCTTCCTTCCTTGCATTCCTTCCCCCCTCCTTTTCCTGTCTTCCTTCCTTCTATTCCTTTCTCCGCCTCTTCCTGTCTTCCTTCCTTCCATTCCTTCCTCCTCCTCTTCCTGTTTTCCTTCCTTGATTCCTCCTGTTCTTTTTCCTTCCTTCCTTCCTTCCTTCCTTCCTTCCTTCCTTCCATTACATCCTCCTCCACTTCCTGTCTTTCTTCCTTCCTTCCTTTCCTTCCTTCCTTCCTTCCTTCCTTTCCATCCTCCTCCTCTTCCTTTCAGTCCTTCCTATCTTCCTTCTTTTCCCTCCTTCCTTCCTTCCATTCCTTCCATTCCTTCCTCCTCCTCTACCAGCCTTCCTTCCTCTTCCTCTTCCTGTCTTCCTTCCTTCCTTCCTCCTTCTCTTCCTGTCTTCCTTCCTTTGTTCCTTCCATTCATTCCTCCTCCTCTTCCTGTTTTCCTTCCTTGATTCCTCTTGTTCTTTTTCCTTCCTTCCTTCCTTCCTTCTTTCCTTCCTTCCTTCCTTCCTTCCTTTCCATCCTCTTCCTGTCTTCCTTCCTTCCTTTCTTCCTTCCTTCCTTCCTTCCTTCCTTCTTTCCTTCCTTCCTTCCTTCCTTCCTTTCCATCCTCTTCCTGTCTTCCTTCCTTCCTTTCTTCCTTCCTTCCATTCCTTCCTCCTCCTCTTCCTGTTTTCCTTCCTTGATTCCTCCTGTTCTTTTCCCTTCCTTCCTTCCTTCCTTCCTTCCAACCTCCCTCTCTTCCTTCCTTCTTTACGCCATTTTTTATTCAAATCCATTATTCTTTTGTACATATATCCTTCCTTTTCTTTGTGTTTTATGACTGTAATCTATCTATCTATCTATCTATCTATCTATCTATCTATCTAACTATCTATCAGTCTCTTCATATCTATATATCTGTTATACTTTCCGTGTTTCTTCCTTCTAATTTCATTCTTCTTTTATTCGCCAACACTTTTCACACGCTCTTATTACTTAACTTCATTTCATCCTGCCATTTCCTTCATCATCGACTTTTGTTCAAAATATTTGATCATGAGTTATCATTTGTTGATTAATATTCATACCTACGTATAATAATTAATCTCTCAATCTATAATCCATTTCATGTAAACAGCTATCTTCATATATACATAGACAGACAGATATATAGCTAAATAGACACATGTTCATTATCTATCTATCTATCTATCTATCTATCTATCTATCTATCTATCTGTCTATCTATCTGTCTGTCTGTCTGTCTGTCTGTCTATCACATTCTGATCTGTTGTGAACGTAAAAACATGGACACGTTAGCACTGTTCGTCCAATCAAAATATACATTCAGCAAATATTTAAAAACACCAGAGGCCAACTTGAAATCGTACAAGGTGCAATGGATAATCGTGAAAACTGTAGAGAAAGAGTCGGGTGCATATTGTGCAATCGGTTCTCTCTATATATGATGATGACGATGATGGCAAAATTATATAAGTTGGCCACTAAAAATTGAAGGGTTAGAAAAACTCATAAATTTTTCACTTTCAATCTTTTTTTATTTTTTTTATTTTTTTTTGTTTTGCAGGTTATAATATAAAAATTTAGTAAACGCATAACAAAATAATCGCACCGTCTAGGAAATTCCTTCTTTGAAAAATGATAAACGTGTCGTACCAAATAAAGAAGAGCTTAAGACCACTTCACGTCAAAATACCGGTTCCATGTGGTCGGCGAAGTTAAACGTAGATCCTGATCACTGCCGCTTGGGTATGTCTGGTTTTGTAGGTTTGGATAAGTGTTCGTAATTGTTAATCAGCTATCCGTGTTTCAATTCCAAATAGGTTCGTTATATTCCCCAGCTATGAGTTAAATAGTAATAATAGGACATACTAGGAGAAGGAAAACTATTTGGTGACAACGTCGTAGTTGGGCTGTTCATTTTTAGTTGTTGAATATTTGAACACTCACACATCAAAGATCTATAACACATACACTCAATTTTGTTTTTATATATAAGCTGCTTTTATTTTCCATGTTGCATTTTGAGTGGAAATTTGAACTTGCAATTTGTTTTTGTTTTTTTGTTTTTGTTTTTGTTTGTGTGTATGTGTGCGTGCGTGCGTGTATGCGTATATATTTTGTCTGTCCGTTTGTATATGTTTAATTGTCTTTTTTTTCTTTGCTTTGTTCATTGCCGAATATATGTTTTCCTATTCTATCTTTACTTTTATTTATTAAAGCCTCTTTTTATCTTTATATCTTTTCCTCTGTAAGTAATATTTTAATAGTTTTCATTCGCCTATTAATACGTTCAGACTTGAATCTGTGTGGGTTTGTCTATGTATATGTCTATGTCTTTATTAATGTGGCGATTTTCCAAGCGTAGCTTAGATGTTAACACAAGGCTGAAAGTATGGGACACCCAGTGAGAACCGAACTCACTACTCAGTCGTAATCGTTCTAGCAAGACAAGCTTGTTAATCAACAACCTCGAGGTATCCTTAATCAAGGTGTCTTTATTAACGTATGTGTGTACGATTGCTTATATATGCCCTTCATTGTATGTACATGTGACTGATATTATATTTCCTTTTTTGATTCGTGGACATCTATTTCCTGTTTCGTCCTGTGTCTTTGCGTCATTATATATCTAAATATGTCTATGTGTTTGTATATTATAATATGATTGTGTATGTATTGTCATTTGCAAAATGTCTTTCCCTGTCCATATCATCAATTCAAATGTTGTTACAATATTTGTAAATCTTTAGATTAGCGTTTGCCCTAACTGAGATTTTGACTTTTCGATTAAAACAAAATAAATAATAGAATATATTTATTCTTTCCTCAGTTCCTTCTTTAAATAATTTTATATTTCAAACTTAATACATGTTAAATTTAAAATTTAAAATTGGTAATTTTTATTTTCAATTTTACAGTAAAATTTAAAATTAATAGGAATGATTTCTATTTGAATCTAACCCTAACATGAAGTCATTAATGCTTATAACCAAGGTTCAGTGTCAAGTTTTTTTTAAGTTTCATATACTTTTTGATTAGTCGTTGTAGCTTATGTAATAGCCTTTTCCCTTATCGATGGGGTGTTTAGTTGATTTGAACCTTTTAAAACTCTTTATTCTACATTGAACACCATCACTTGATAAGACACCAGAAGTGTTGAAACAAAATGGCTATTTTTGTAGTGATGTTATAACATGCTTATGTTATAATTTTTGAATAAATTATATATATATATATATATATATATATATATATATATATATAATGAAAACCTTTTTTGTGGATACACATATTTCTGCCCAGTCTTCACTTTCCAGTCTCGATAGACCCCAAAACGTCTCCATGTCCTTGCGGGCAATGAATTATTTAAGCCTCTCGTTGCTCTATTCATTATTTCCATTAGAAAGTGCCTAGACGAACAACATTCCATAATTCCACCAGTTCTAACCTTCACAACTAAAACCTGCCATGCCACCCCCATTGTAGCGAACCACCCTCATTCCCTTTGGTGAGATTTGAGATGGCAACCAGTCTAGAAAAAGGACAACTCTGAGTTCAAAACGGTAATAATATTTCATTGAACCCGAACTTCAGCATACATATATTTATGCAAAAATAATCATAATAACCTTAGAAAAGGTATGAACCGATCTCTTTGTCTCGCTAGCTATAGGTAGGATAGGCTAGGAGAAGGACAACTCTGTATTCAAAACCCGAGTGGGGCTGTATAGTGATCTCATGACATACCATGTGCAGCAGTTCTTTGTATTCGATTCTTTTGAAAATTGTGAATGGTTCTGCTCAAGTCTTTACTGCTATAATCAAATCAGATGTGCAAGTATTCTGTTCAGTTCTTGGTGTAATGTTAAACTTTCATACCTCGAAGACCATGCAAGCACACGAACGACACGCACACAATTATTATTATTATTATTATTATTATTATTAAAATTGAACTAAAACGTTCTATACTTATCTAAGATGAACGCAGAGTTTCATAATTTCTTAATCGTCCATTACCGTGATCAATGCAATCATTGTGGCCGAGAGTCCCGATAAGTGATTAAAAATGACGAAACTCTGAGTTGACCTTCGATAAGTATTGAACGTTTTGACTTTTATTTTAATAATAATTATCGCTCTAGTCTTATACTGAGCTCTTTGGTGAATAATTTTGTTATATAATTTTACGTATATTATATGCTAGTATTTATAGTAGCAATGTGTGACCTTATAGTTTTGAAAGGATGCACAGTTTTACTGGGTGCTTTGTATGAGTACAAAGGACTGGGGATTAGAAATATATGCGCCGTGATGCCAGTAGCCGGCCCAATTTTTCGTGCGACACAGAAAGTGACGTACACCGAATTTCGATATCAGTGTAAGCAGGCATAGAAGGTTACTTTCTTGTTTGGCGACAGCAACGAGGAAGCTCTAAAGATGGGAACTAAATAGGCAGAAAGAGACAGTTGAACAATTTTGGAACACATGGGAAATAAACAGGCAGAAAGAGACAGTTGAACACTTCTTGAAAACATGGGAACTAAACAGACAGAAAGAGACAGTTGAACACTTCTGGAACACATGGGAACTATTAGGTTGGTGCAAAAATAATGACGTAATAATGTCGTTTTTTGACGTTAAAAAATATGTCAAAAAACGACATTATTACGTCATTATTTTTGCACCAACCTAATAAATAGGCAGAAAGAGACAGTTGAACACTTCTGGAACACATGGGAACTAAATAGGCAGAAAGAGACAGTTGAACACTTCTGGAACACATGGGAACTAAACAGACAGAAAGAGACAGTTGAACAATTTTGGAACACATGGGAACTAAATAGGCAGAAAGAGACAGTTGAACACTTCTGGAACACATGGGAAATAAACAGGCAGAAAGAGACAGTTGAACACTTCTGAAACTCATGGGAACTATTAGGTTGGTGCAAAAATAATGACGTAATAAAGTCGTTTTTTGACGTAAAAAAATATGTCAAAAAACGACATTATTACGTCATTATTTTTGCACCAACCTAATAAATAGGCAGAAAGAGACAGTTGAACACTTCTTGAACACATGGGAACTAAACAGACAGAAAGAGACAGTTGAACACTTCTGGAACACATGGGAACTAAATAGGCAGAAAGAGACAGTTGAACAGTTCTGGAACACATGGGAACTAAACAGGCAGAAAGAGACAGTTGAACACTTCTGGAACACATGGGAACTAAACAGACAGAAAGTGACAGTTGAACACTTCTGGAACACATGGGAACTATTAGGTTGGTGCAAAAATAATGAAGTAATAATGTCGTTTTTTGACGTTAAATAATATGTCAAAAAACGACATTATTACGTCATTATTTTTGCACCAACCTAATAAATAGGCAGAAAGAGACAGTTGAACACTTCTGGAACACATTGTGAGGAAAGAAGAGCAGAAGCAAATAACGAGTTATCTACTTAATGAATTTGTGTGAACGGCTGTTAGAGCGAGGACACTGAAGGATGGCAAAGAGTCAAAGAAGAGCTATGATCGCCCACGTCCTGAAAGGACACAGCTCATAAACGAAGAACACTCAGAATATTTTTTCATATAAATTCCTGACCTGTCGGTGGTCTATAGAATACACCGACTGACTCCCTGTGTACCATACCAAAAGACGGTTTCCGGGTGTATATTGCAAAATCTGGAATTATTACGACTAATGTCTTGAAGAGAGTAAGATTTTAATGCGGAGAAGCGGGGGAAAGCACACTGAAGAACAGGATTAAAAAAGACAGCAGATGGCGATTGACGTTGCATTTAAAATTTTGAAAATTGTAGGTGGCAGTGAAGCAAGTATTCGGAAGGGAGTTCCACAGGTGAGAAGTGTGAGAAAAGAAATTATTAGAATAGAACATACGGTTGCATCTAGGTACTTCATCAGTAAAACGCTGAGACCTATTTGCCAATCTAGTAGTACGCTTAAATTCATGCGAACGAGGCACTAAAGTGAACATCACATCAGAACAGTTTCCATGAAAATAAAGGGTGTTCCTATAATTTGAACCGATTTTAAATGTTTAATCGCCTAATGATATTTTTTTCTTTTAGATTTGGCGGACATTTGGGTGATATTCTTGTTCACCCATAATTGCCAGGACTTAAATAACATGATCCAGTAGAAAAATAAATAAATTTTCATCAATAACACTGATTTATTTACTGCTGACTTTGATCCATCTTAATGAGACACCCTTATATATAATCCGTCTTAATGAAACACTCTATATGTCTAGAAAAGATAGAGGAAACCCATTTCACGTCGGTATGAAAGTCAGGATCGATCAAATTACAGACCCTGAATTTTGTCAAGAATCTCAAGTTAAGTATTAGGAGCACCAGACCAGATTTGGTAGCAGTAATCAATGCATGGATGAATGGTAGATTTATAATATTACCATTAGAGTCAGAATCAAAAAGAGACAATTGAAATTTCTGTGACACATAATGAGGAAAGAGGGCTTGGAGAAGTTGATACTCACAGGTCATACTGAAGTCAAGAGGATCAAAGCAAAATTTACTTAATAAAATTGTGTAAATTTCTGGGATATGTAATGAGGAAAGAGGGCTTGGAGAATTTGATACTCGTAAGACATACTGAAGGCAAGACAGTCAGAACAGCCCATCAGAACAATTTCCATGAAAATATTTGTAGAAAAGACAGAAGGAAGCCATTTCATGTGGTCGGGAAAGTGACTGTAGTTGAGATGACTCTTCTTTGAATTTTGTCAAGAATCTCGAGATAAGTATTAGGATCACTAGATCAGATGTGGCAGCAATATTCAATGAACGAACGAATGGTAGATTTATAAATGTGCAAGAAAGATGTTCAATATATTCGACATTATCAGTTCCGCTGCTGCGGACGTACTTTTCACGTCTTTTTTGAATTTTTTTTTATTAATTGTTCACCCAATACAAGGCTGAAGAGCCCCTAGAAGTTAACTGTATTAATCACGGAAGCATCCATTCGGTACTGTGTTTGGGAAGTTGGTCAAGGGGAACTTCTTTCTTAGCAATCAAATATGAAAGAAATGGAGATGATTTTTGTCAACGTACGTTGCATGGTGAGTATGCCCAGTAAAAATGCAAACAGATGGAACTAAGAAATATGGCTCGTCAAAGCCTTTGCCATGGAAATAGCGATAGAGTAGCAATAAGCTTGCGATGTTTCATCTGTGGGGAAAGGGGTTGTAGGGTGGAAAACAATTCATCACTGATAAGGAAGCATAGACGCTTTTGAACTCTTCCCAAAGCAAGAAAATGAAGACCATATAATTCCAGCCTAGATATAGCAGCAGTATTTCATTTCTTGCAAAGACAGAATAGCAGGAGTGGTAAAGTGTCGTTTCGCTTAGTCTATACAGCTGATCAAAACCAAAATGGCAGCGCCCACAAGAAATCGTCGTCAGCACGTTTTTGATATTTATTTCCTTTTTTTTTTTTTTTCTTTTGATAAATTCACCCAAAGTATGGTGATAATATCACTAAGACACAAGGGGCTACTGGGACTGAAAGAAAATGAGAAGACTTTAAAAGGAAGCGGAAACCCAATCCTAAACAGGAAACAAGGGTATTTACATTATATAAATTGTTCGAACTGTTCTCCTCGTCTTTACTGCCATATTCACAACGTTTCGGCTCTTGTAAGCTCCGGCATTCTTCAGGTGATATACGTTAGAATTTCGAACCAAATCCATTATTTAGTTTTGGTTAATTAAGTAAAGAAATTATCCACAATTTAGCCATAACGTAGGTTTGTAACACTGCCTTCTGCTCATGTGTTCTTATAATTGGTACTATTATGATCATGTGATTGAAGTTTGAGATTGATCGCGACAGTTTTCTTGCAGCTGTTACGGTGTAAACATGGTCGCTCCGTTAGCAGTGTGCACCAACAATGGAGTCGAAGAATCTTGAACAGAATAGTCGCAGGAATCGACGAATAAATTCAAGACTCAATCTTCGGCCTGAAAGGTTTTGAGGACTCAAAAGGGTCTATGCTGGATTTAGAGTCACCACTGAAAGATACAGTACTTTTCTAGCCAACAATCTGAAGCCAGCAATTCGCACCAAAAGCTAAAGCCTATTGTCGAAGAAAGTTTTGTTGTCGCATGACAATGCACGTCCACATACGGCTGGCCAGACCGTTGAAACCATTAAGCAATTGGTAGTTGAGGTACTGGAACACCCTGCCTACAGCTCAAATCTCGAGCTATTCGAATATCATTTCTTTGGATCGCTCAAAGATCCCTTAAGATGTCATCGATTTCCGACGGATAAAGAAATGTAAGAAGCTGTGTATAAATGGTCGCGTGACCAATCGAAAACCTTTTTGGAAGGAATATGCAAATTTGTGCATCGCTGGACCAAGTGCATCAAAAAGAAAGGAGACTATGTACAAAAATGACGCACTTGTTTAACTCTTTTGTGTAAATAATTGAAAAGTCAGGAGTGAAGATAATTTTTTCGCTTTCCCTCGTCGTATTGTTTGAATTTAATTAGCTTACCTTTGTCCAAAACAATTTTGCAATTATGGTCCACTAGGCGAAGATTGAACCCACAACTCAAATCTAAGATTGGCTTGCCAATTTATGGTCTTAAGTTTCATTTTCAACAATGATATTTTAACGTATATCACATGAAGAAGGTCGGGGCGTAACGATTGAAACGTCGTGAATATGGTTATAAAGATGAAGACAGCTCTCCGAACGATGTAGATAGTGTAAACCTTACTGTATACGTAAGAAGATTTCAGCGCCTAGCTACCTTGTTATAATATCGATGGAGTAAAATATTTGGAGGTAATTTTAGACTCGCAAATAAACAGAGTGCGATGGATAAATTGTTGTCATATTATATTTTTAATTTCGCGCAGCCGCATTGTTTGTTTTTCATTTTGTCGACTGCACAGTAAAGTCAGTTGGGCACCGTCTGTAAGAAAAAAAGACACCAAAATGCAATTCACTCTGCCAGAAATTTGGAAACGGCGCGCCGAAAGCTCCTATACGAACATTTCAGGGTTTTTAGGTGTCAAACAAGGGACAGTGCAGGGGATTTGGAAAGAGTTAGATGAGTCTAATGGTGATTACGAAAATACGGCAACTCGGAAAACTTACTCTAATCGTTCTGGTAAGAAAAGAACACCGGAATTTATTGGTGAGGGCCTCAGACTCAACACGGAGGTCTACATCAGTTACCTTGAAAAGGCACTGCTGTTGGATGACTCTATGTATGGAAAGAGACACCATGCCACACAAGCAAGGAGAACCTAGTCCTGTCTGTTAGACAATTTCTGCGACCTCATCACCCCTTACTTCTGGCTATCTAACTCCCCAGACTGCATACCTGTTGATTATTATGTGTGGGGCACAGTTGAGTGAGAGACCAACGGAATTCCTTGTACCAAGGTGAACTGAAGGCAAGGATTATGGTAGCATTCACTAACTTAAACAGGGAGACCGTTCAGAAAAGATGCAGGAGATTTCGAAGTCGATTAGAGGCCGTGTTTGAAGCCAATGGCAATTTTATTAAATAAATTTAATCTTTAGTATTGCAAGATATTTTGTGTAATTTTCGTAAATATATCTCTAAAAATGAGATATCAGTGTTTTTTTATTGTTACGTAATTTAGACAAAAATTTGTTCATCACACCCTGTATATATGTGTTACTCTTCTTTTCTTCTTCTTCTTCTTCTTCCCCGCCTTCTTCTTCGTCTTCTTCACCGTCGTCATCCTCTTCTTCTTCTTCGCCTTTTTCTTCGTCTTCTTCATCGTCTTCTTGTTTTTTCTTCTTCCTCTTCGTCGTCGTCATCATCCTCTTCTTCTTCTTTTTCTTCTTCTTTTTCGCCTTCTTCTTCGTCTTCTATTTCATCGTCGTCGTCGTCTTCTTTTTTATTCTTCTTTTTCTTCTTCGTCTTCTTCTTCGTCGTAGTCCTCTTCTTTTTTTCTTCTTCTTCGCTGTCTTCTTCGTCTTCTTCGTCATCGTCGCTGTCTTTTTCTTCTTCTTCTTCTTCTTCTTCTTCTTCTTCTTCTTCGTCGTCGTCGTCGTCGTCTTCTCCTTCGTAATCTTCTTTAGTTTCAATTCCTCGGTTTCCTCTATTTCTTCTTCAATTTCGTTCGCATTTTCTATTTATTTCTTCTTCATTCATCTTCTTCTCTTTTACTTTATAATTCGTCTTTTTCATGCTTTTCTTCTATTTGAACTCCTTCCTCGATTTTTTTTCGATTTTGACATTTATTTATTTCTTCTTCACCTTTTTTTCTTCGATTTCATTTTCTTCTTAAATTTCGATTTTCTCTTTTTATTCTTTTAATTCGATTCCTTTTTCTCTTTCTTTTTCTCGTTACATTTACTACTTTTACTACTTCTTTTTCGTTTTTTATTCTCTTTCTTCTTCTCCTCTTTCTTCTCTCTTAATTTCATATGCTTATGATTTGCTATTATATCTATCTTGAATCTCTTTTCTATTCTCATTTTTTTATTATCGTCTTTCCTTTCGATTTCTTCTTTTCCAATATCTATTTCTTCCTCTTCCTCTTCTTCTTCTTCTTCTTCTTCTTCTTCTTCTTCTTCTTCTTCGTCAAACTATTATCGTCTGCTCTTAAGTTTTGTCTTTAACTACATCTCTCGATTTTCTTTTCTCTTTTCGCCGTCTTCTTCAATTTCTTCACCTTCTGTTGTTATTGTAATTACGGCTATGATTATTTTTACGCTCTTTCTTCTTTTCTTTTCCCTTTCTCCTCTGGAATGAAACGAATCTACTTAAGCGGTGACGTATTTAAAATGTTACTGAAAATGAAAAGTGACATAATAACACAGAGAAAACTATTAACAACGCATGCGCGAATGAACTGCGTATTACATAAAACAAAATGGCGCAGAGGGACGTTCAGGTCTCTAATACCTGATGGCCAATTTCGCTTTTGTTATCATAACTTTTCTGCTACTCGTTTTCCCTAGAGCCATATGAAATGATTATCTGATCTTGCTTTTCCCATGATTTACAAAAATGATTATAGAAACGTTTTTGCAACCATTTAACCCCTAAGCTATACAAAAAATAAGTTAACCTCGGATCGCAATGGCCAATCATTTTTTTTTTTTTTTTAATAAATAAAAAACTCCGTTTTTTTTTTGTTGTTGTTGTTTTTTTCATTTTTTTTTTTTACTCGTGTAAAATTAGCAGGCGTTTGTTTTTCGATAGAACATGAAATTCAAAACTTTTAGACAGGGATACAAAATTATGTTAAAATTTTCAGATCCCAAGGATTATGTTGTGTATGAAAGATCGGTTAAGTTCGGAAGTTGTCGTCAAAAGTCCGCTGATATATGATGCCAATATATTTCAATTCCGTCAAGATTCGTTATACATGAGTATTGGGATCTTTTCTGTTAATTCACCCCAAATAATATAAAGTTACTTACCGCAAATATTAATTCAGCCCAAGAAATTATAAATTTTAAATCAAAGTTTGTTTGTTTTATATTAAATGCCTTGCACACTTTTGAAATTATAAATTTTAAAACAAAATTTGTTTAGCTAGCCTCACAACAACTCCAACGAGACGTGCAGCAACCCCAAAGATGAAAAGATGGATAATAGTGATGATGATGGCAATCAGATCAGGATGGTTTTAATTGAAACATATTAGGTATTTATCTAAAACTCTTAAATGTCAGTTATTAGTTTTCTCATGGTGAAATAATTAAAACATATTGTAGTAATTAGAGTCAAACCATCATTTCCTTCTAAAGTCTACTTCGACTCTCTACCCACTAACGTCTGCGCCTGAACTCTAAAATGTTATTTACTAATTCAATCTTGACCTCTTCATTTCTAGAGTTAGCATTTATCTTTCGTTGGCAGACATTTGAAAATTACAAAACCTCTTACTGAAGGTAACGAAGGAGGGCGAGAACAAGAGACTAAGTATAAACTGGAAGAAGACAGAATGCATAGCCATCAGTAAAAAGATGAGCCCGAAATGCGATTTACAGGTCGGGGTCACTAATATCAAGCAGGTGCAGAAATTTAAATATCTGGGAAGTGTTTTGACGGAGCAATCAGTAAGTGCGACGCTGAGATCCGATGACATATTAGGATGGCCAAAGACGCATTCCAAAAGCTAGGCAGAGTATTACAAGACAGGAGGGTTACGCTGCTTCGTGATATCTATCCCCCTTTACGATTGCGAATGTTGGATAATCTCCTCAAAGATGAAGAGGAGCCCCGAGGCAACAGAGGTATGATTCTACAGAAGGATGCTAAGGATATCATGGACCGAGCTTGTAAAAAACGATGAGCTTTTTGAGAAAATGTAAACAAGGAGGAAGCTTATACTTAACATCAAGAAGAGGCAGCTGTAAGTACTGTGACACGTAATGAGAAAGGGGGGCTTAGAGAATCTGATACTCACAGGGCGGATAGAGGGAAAGAGAGACAAAGAAAAGCAACGCGTGACACATCTATCGGGCTTAAGCAAGTATATGACAGAACAGGGTTTGGGAGAAGTAGCAAAAGAACAAAACATACTGAGAACTACAATGGATAGGAGGAAGTGGAGAGCCAAGATCGCTTACATCCTGAAGGAACACGACTCATAAAAGAAGAATAGAACTTCATTTTTTGCTCTTTATTACGCTAATACGGCAGGTCTACCTTGAGCGACTCTTGGGCCTTGTATTGGGAGAACATTACTAAAACAAATTCCCTGTGTTACAGCATATATGCAAATCATCTTTTTATCATTGGTGTTGTAGAAACTCTTCTATTTGATTGAAGTGATAAACTTTCGATTTTATCCTTTTGGATTCGATATTCATAGAATCGATCTGAATTGATTCGCGTCTTTAACGTTCATATTATTTGTCGTTTATTTCTATCTTTGCTTATTGTTAATTTTTGTAATAACTGATGAAACGCTAAAATATACACAAAATGAATAATGAGTATAAAGAAAAGGGCATCAATGAGATCGTACGAATCTTCGGACTAGGATCTGCTCGAAGTTGGCCAAGATTTAAATACATTGATCGAAGAATAAGTGTGTACTTGATTAGCTGAAAAGAAAACAAGATAATGGATTCTGTTCAAAATACACCATGGAAATATTTAGATAAAGATATATTGGATATCACAGCTTAGATGGTAAAGAAAGAAATCATTATTCGAAAGACCGAACAAGATCAGTATCAGAATATATTTGGGATTTTGTCTGTTATAAATCTAAGATCGAATCTAAAAACCAATGTGGTGCTACATACTCGGTCGGTAAAAATGGACTTAAGTGTATTGTTGCTTGCGGAAACTTACATGGCGACATGCAACAAACCGCTCTATGACGTAATTTAAAACTTAAAGTAATGGCAATCGGATTATGAACACTTCAACTGAAATACAAGCATGAGTCAAAAAGTAATTCAATTTATTTTATTATATAAGCAACAAGGAAAACAATCAAACATATCTTATATCAAGATATAGCTATACATCATAGGTTCACATCCCTGCTTCTCAACATATTCACACCTCTTTCAATGGCAGTGAAGAAATAAAGAAAACAATCAAACATATCTTATATCAAGATATAGCTATACATCATAGGTTCACATCCCTACTTCTCAACATATTCACACCTCTTTCAATGGCAGTGAGGAAATAAAGAAAACAATCAAACATATCTTATATCAAGATATAGCTACATCATAGGTTCACATCCCTGCTTCTCAACATATTGACACCTCTTTCAATGGCAGTGAAGAAATAAAGAAAACAATCAAACATATCTTATATCAAGATATAGCTACATCATAGGTTCACATCCCTGCTTCTCAACATATTCACACCTCTTTCAATGGCAGTGAAGAAATAAAGAAAACAATCAAACATATCTTATATCAAGATATAGCTATACATCATAGGTTCA
Organism: Acanthosepion lycidas; assembly: GCA_963932145.1. Taxonomy (NCBI): domain Eukaryota; kingdom Metazoa; phylum Mollusca; class Cephalopoda; order Sepiida; family Sepiidae; genus Acanthosepion; species Acanthosepion lycidas. Next base: position 46,249,652 of record OZ010603.1, on the reverse strand, counting down.
CATCCCTGCTTCTCAACATATTCACACCTCTTTCAATGGCAGTGAAGAAATAAAGAAAACAATCAAACATATCTTATATCAAGATATAGCTATACATCATAGGTTCACATCCCTGCTTCTCAACATATTCACACCTCTTTCAATGGCAGTGAAGAAATAAAGAAAACAATCAAACATATCTTATATCAAGATATAGCTACATCATAAGTTCACATCCCTGCTTCTCAACATATTCACACCTGTTTCAATGGCAGTGAAGAAATAAAGAAAACAATCAAACATATTATACATCAACATACAGGTATATTTCATAGGTTCACATCCCTACTTCTCAACATAGCCACAATGACAATGTTCTACCTATGAAGGAGGATATGTATCCCAGCTTCGTTGCCAATTCCTTACAGCAGTTTCCATTTCTTCATCACCACCTGACCTAGTACCCACCCCCAGATTTCCATCTCTTTGGTCCAATGAAAAAGAAGCAAACGTTATGGCGGTGATGAAAAGCTGAAAACTGCTGTAATGAATTGGCTACATCAACAGCCAGCTAAATTTTAGGAAGCTGGGGAACATGCCCTCAACCAATCTTATCTTGACGCTAGTAGATAAAAATAGGTACATATACCAATAGCTACCATTAGGTACCAATAGCTTCGTAACATCATCTGGATGTAATATTTTATAAGTTTTATACTTTATTTACTTTAATTAACTCACACTAACCTACGATACGGAAACTATTTAACCCAATTCCTGCATGGATCCATTTTTTTACAGATGATGTCACCTAGAATTTTTAATCTGTCAGTCCAGATTATCATTAGCGATTAAGGTGTTCGTAAGAGCTCTTCGTTATGTTACCTAGTCGTCATGAATTTAAGCGCTGTAATAGATTAGCAAAACAACCTCATCAATTTACATTTGGATTGGCTAGATGTAACCGTAAGTTCTATCTTAAGATTCTTTTCTCGCATTCCCCCCTTTATGGAACTTTCTTCCGGGACTATGTTTTTCGACCAACTTAGATCTTCAAAAATTTAAATGCAATCTCAATCGTTATCTACTGTCTTCCTGTTTACTCTTCTATTGTTTCCGCTCTGTTTTCTGTTTTCTAATTTTTTTTCTTTTTTCACGCCGAGTAACCCCTTATGTCTTAGAGTCTTTACTGCCTTGTCTGGGGTGAATTTAATTAAAAAGATTAAGCCAAAAGAACTAAAATCGTAAATAAAACTTATGCAATTTATGCAGTAAGGGATTAATTCCGTTGTAATTCATATTGAATATATACTAAATCCCTACAGAAACCGACCCTATTATACTGTACAGTCGACAAAATAAAAAATAAACAACGCGCATGCGCGAAATTAAAAATATAAAATGACGACGATATCCTTATCGTACCTCATATATATATATAGATAGATAGATAGATAGATAGATAGATAGATAGATAGATAGATAGATCGATCGATCGACCGATCGAGTTCACCCATAGGCACTGGCAGTAAAGCCATTACGACACAAGGGGTTACTAGGTTTGGTAGAATTAGAAAACAAAAACATTACTAATGAGTTAGAACAATAGAAGTGTAATCAGGAAGAGAATAGATAACAATTGCATTTAAATTTTTGAAGATTAAAGTTGGCTGGAAAGTTTGATAGATAGATAGATAGATAGATAGATAGATAGATAGATAGATAGATAGATAGATAGATAGATAAGTGAGAACAATAGAAGTGTAATCAGGAAGAGAATAGATAACGATTGAAATTGCATTTAAATTTTTGAAGATTAAAGTTGGCTGGAAAGTTTGATAGATAGATAGAGAGAGAGAGAGAGAGAGATAGATAGATAGATAGATAGATAGATAGATAAATTATGTGTGTGTGTGTGTGTGTGTGTGTGTGTGTGTGTGTGTGTGTGTGTGTGTGTGTGTGTGTGTGTTGGACAGGGAATATCTGATAAGCCTCTCGGTGTCGAATAAGTGGTTTGCTTAACAAGCATTCTTTGCCCGAAACTTGTTTTTTAATGCCGGTTTACATTAATTAAGTTCAGCCCTAGGGGTCGACCCCAAGGCAATCTCTCTCATAGAAAAAGGTTAGGGTTAATCCTTGGTGCCTGAGGCTTCTTCAGTGAAGGAAAATAAACTATTTTTGGACCCTGGTCTTATGTACGAGTGAGACCACCATTTTAAAATCGGTCGGTTTTTGTTTGAGTGGACACACAGATGAAAACCCGACATTCTGTGTGCGTCCTGTTTGACTCAGTGGTTACGTGGCAGAAATTATCCGGTTATGCGTTCAAATATCTGGCGCTCTCGGCATTTCACGCCTTTTTATGAACAGAACTTTTTAAACCTTCTGTCCTTTTTCCAGACAGAAAACGAATGCTTCAAATGCTTACTGTATTTATTCTTGTTTATTATAGCACGTAAGAACACAAGCTTCTTATTCTTCTATGTGACGTTCCCTATAAGGATGTTGGCAATCATGACTCTCCACATCTTCCTGTAGGCTATTCTACCTACTTGCCTTCAATATGTCCTTTGAGTGTCAAATTTTCCAAGCCATCTTTCCTCATTATGCATCCAAGATATTTACACAAATTAAGTCAGTTACCCGCTGTTTCCCTCCTCTTGTCTTTAATATGCCTTGTGAATGTCAAATTCGCCAGGCCCTCTTTCCTCATTATGTATCCAAGAAATTTGCACAAACGTGTTAAGTAAGTTATCCGCAGTTTCCCTCTTCTCCTTTTGTCTTCAATATGGCATGTGAGTGTTAAATTCTCCAAGCCCTCTTTCCGCCTTATGTGTTCAAGAAATTTACAGAAGCTCGTTAAGTAACTTGTTCTCTGTTTCCCTCTTTTCCTCTTTTTAGTCATTTCAGGGATATCTTTCCTTAGGAAAAAAAGCGCACAAAATAAAATTGAGTAAGTAATAAAAGTACAATGTTAGAAAGAAATAATATAGACCAAAAAGAAAGAAAGAAAAAAAGAAAGAAAGACAGAAAGAAAGGATACAAGCCAAAAAGAAAGAAAGAAAGAAAGACAGAAAGAAAGAATACAAGCCAAAAAGAAAGAAAGAAAGAAAGGATACAAGCCAAAAAGAAAGAAAAAAAGAAAGAATACAATCCAAAAAGAAAAAAAAAAGAAAGAAAGGATACAAGCCAAAAAGAAAAAAAGAAAGAGAGAAAGAAAGGATACAAGCCAAAAAGAAAGAAAGAAAGAAAGAAAGAAAGGATACAAGCCAAAAAGAAAGAAAGAAAGAATTGAATGAGTTAAAGTTTAAAGAAAGAGGAAAAAGAAGAGTATAAGAAAGAAAGAAAGAAAGAATACAAGCCAAAAAGAAAGAAAGAAAGACAGAAAGAAAGAAAGGATACAAGCCAAAAAGAAAGAAAGAAAGAAAGACAGAAAGAAAGAAAGAAAGACAGAAAGAAAGAAAGAAAGAATACAAGCCAAAAAGAAAGAAAGAAAGAAAGAAAGGATACAAGCCAAAAAGAAAGTAAGAAAGAAAGAATTGAATGAGTTAAAGTTTAAGGAAGGGGAAAAAGAAGAGTATAAGAAAGAAAGAAAGAAAGAAAGAAAGAAAGAAAGAAAGAAAGAAAGAAAGAAAGAATTGAATGAATTAAAGTTTAAGGAAGGGGAAAAAGAAGAAAGAAAGAAAGAAAGAAATTGCCTGCGAAAGGAAAAATAATAATGTCCGTGAAAATCTGAGAGAGACATATCACATTGTCTAAGACAAAAACAAGATTAGTTCGACCCAGAGTGCACATACCGGGTATAAAAGCAAAAATGTCCAATTGTTAGATTAAGCTTTCAACCGTTATATCTTAGAAATGATTAAAGATATATTACTGAGATTCTCCAAGGTTTTTATAACACTACTGGGCTCTCCTTTGAGCAATACGAATGTATAATTACTCTCCAAACCTAACCGAAGAATCGTGATAAATCAATCATAAATGAAAGTGACATGTTCATCATTAATTAATCAAAGCTAAGGATCGAAAGCTCAATGAAGGATTGAAATAAAGTTCAATTATATACATATATATATCATTCCAGGATCATTTTCCAACTTATTCAAAATGATGCTCGCCCTCTCTATCCTAACTTCTCTCCTCCCAGGTTTCACGTACGATTTAATTTTCAATTTTTTTTTTTCATTGCTCTTTGGACTGTCATTGCCAAAACTCCTCTCCCGTTCCAAACATCTTATGGATTAAGTTGACTATTTTCTAATTGATCTCTTTAGCTCCAAGTTGAAATGATCCTTCTTTCTGTTGTGACCTCATGATCCATTTGTCCTCTCTAATGTTCCCTCCTTTATAAACTTACTAGCAGCATGGCCCGGCGTTGCCCGTGCTTGATTCAAAAATCGTACGACTCATACAGCAATCGCTATCATTATCTATTTTTGCCCTTCCTTTCCTTTAAAAGCGTGCCCTTTGCTGTGCTGATGTTGCTACATGCCTTACTTCTTGCCTATCTCACACTGCGAATTTTTTCTAAGGTCTATACTAAACATTAAATCCGTTAAGAAAAAAGAACTAAACAAATTGAACACAAAACGAGCAGCTTTAAAAAAGGACTCGTAACTGGAAAAGGCGAATGAAAAAAGAATGTTAACAACAAATACTTTTTCAAACCCAACCCAGTTCTACGGAATCAGAATCAACGTTGAGTCTAAGCAAGCAAATGAGCCAATTGGAGTAAAGTGCCATGCAGATTTAAATTTTTCCCACTTGTGACGAATGCAGCCATCGAATTTTTTTTTTTTTTTTTTTTGCATGCAAGTTAACATTCGTGTCAGTCAGCTGTTGGCTCTCACGCTGGCCAATAGAATCTTCCTGCCTATTTGTGGCAGCCAGCTATAGGCTCTCACTCTGGCCAGTAGAAAATGGCCGCAAACTACATGAAAACAGCCCTAGAAGCATAAAAATATCGATTATTTCCACTATCGATGGGAGTTGGAAAATGCAAAGTCGGTCTTGGCCTTCCTGCTAACTTAGAGCATGTGCATGTAAATTTTGGTGCAAATCCGTCGAAAATTGCGGCCGTGCATTCATTACACACACACACACACACACACACACACACATCCTGCCTTTTTTTAGATAGAGATTCGCCGTTCTCTTGATGGTTGTTGAATGGACTTAAGATGGAAGCCAGAGTATGAATGTTAGTGCCATTACTGAAGGCTTGAATGATCTTTTTCCTCTCATAATTGCTCAGGAATACAGTGAGGCTGATACCAAACGATTTTAATCTGTGCTCTTTCTAGCTCAATAGCTCAAAGAGTTTTTCAGTGATTTTTAAAACAAATGGTGACATGATGGCTAAACGTCTTATGTGAAAACTTGTAAAAAAGAAACTTAATTAGTTTAGTTGTCTTTTAAATATTAAAAATTTTGTTGGGTGGACAATTATGCTGTTACACGATATGGACAATTTTGCTGTTACACCTTGTATACCGGAAGGTGAAGTCTCTCGCGTTCTCGGCACTTCACTCTCTTTTTATGAGAAGTTTGTAAATATTCTCTCTTTTTTCCTCGATAGAGAGAAACAATTTGTTTCAGTTATTCGGAATCCCTTTCAAATTACCCCCTGGTGTTTTCCAGGCAATTCCGAAAAGTAATTTGTCGATTTTTTAAATGACTCAATGGCCAAAGATCGATATGAAACCACTACCTAGATTCTTAGTCCTAATTATATTTATCTTTGTATAAAAAAAAGTGTCTTGAAAGGCTTATTTGTCTCCAACCACTTATTATTTGTAAACAAGGTTTTCCAACAATGTGTTTGATCAAAAGAAAACTTCGTGCAAGTCTCTCAATTTAAAATATTATGCCGAATATACTCTAGTATAAGTTGAATTTTATGTACAGTATTCTACGCAAAAAATAGGGGTCGCAATATGCAGGGGTAATTTTTTGTAGATGTAAAAATTCTGCATTTTTGGTAACAGGTTGCACTATACCCAGGTAATTTGGGGGGGTGGTTAAAATTTATGCATTTTCAGTGACCGTAACATACCAACGGAGGAGGCAGGCGCAGAGTAAAGGAGCAATGGTATTCAGGCATGAATAAATACAAAACAACATAATGTTCGTATCAGATATTTTATTCTGGAAGGGTTAAAATCCATCCTAAAAAAATTCGGATGTCGCACATTATACATGAAGTCGACTTATACACGAGTATATACAGAATTGATTTAGTTGTTGAAAAAAGCCGCATTCATTTCTCTGATCAATTGTGCAACAATGTCTTGAATAAAATTATAAACGAATCCTATTTTTTGTCTATTTCGTAATATACTTTACATTTTATACCCAATTCATCTCAAAGGAGATGCCAACAGAGTCGGTCGGGACGAGAGGAAATCCGGGTAGAGAAAACACTGAGGAGAGATTGTAAGTGATGATGGGTCGACGGCAAATTTCGGATGGTGTTAAGATAACAACTCAGACTTCCATTGAAATTTGAAGGCATACGTGGAGCTGTGGTTCAAGAAGCCAAAGCTTTTCTGAGAGATGATTTATTTCATACCCAACGCAAAAACAAAAGCATGAACACGCGCGCACATGTCCTCTCCCTATATGGGTGCATCTATATATATGATTGGAAGAGACAAACTATTCAAACTTGGGTCTCCGATTTATCATTCTGAGCCGTTATCTATTACACCACGTCATACATCTAACATGCCATATGCAGTTTTTTAACAGGTTTTAACGATTTTTAACAGTATTTTTAACAGGTTTTTTAACATGATTTTAACAGGTTTTTAACAGTTTCTTTAACAGGATTTTTAACAGGATTTTTACAGCGTTTTTTAATAGGATTTTTTACGAGTTTTTTTTAACAGGGTCATATCCTTATTGAGCCTATTTTTGTTTCTCCTGGGAGAAGCTACTTACGTCTTTCCTTTGGACATATATTTAACATTAACAGTCGCTGTTTGTAACCGTTTGTTGTGAGATTATAATTTACTTTTATGTTTTATTTCATATCCTAAATATTAAGGCCATATCAACTTGAAACACTGATTCCTGTCTTATCACCGAATTTAAGCAACGTCGAGACTAGTGAGTGCCTAAATGAGTTACCGCTTTAGAATACTGGCTGCTGTAAGTTGAATTGTGTGTCTTCTAATGGATAACAGCTCCAAAATGAGAAATAAGAGAGCAGAGTTCAAATTCCAGTCGAAATCGCTATATTCACTTAATCACAAATTCCCTTGACAATGGTATGAATCCATGTTTTCTCTCCTCAGCTATGGGTTAAATAGCAAGGCAGACTGGGTCCTATAGCCTTGGTTGGCAACCACACTACTGCAGAAAATAATAGCAGCCTACTTCTGGAATTCTTCCACCAGATTAATCAGGAATCGAAAAGAGAGATAATCGGCCAAGCGTGCATCAAACAATTGATTACCTAAGGAAGGAAAGTCCGACAAGTATATGTAATATTACATTACAATCTCCCACCAAACTAAATATATTTTCTAATTTTCATAGCATTTCTTCAATGAAAATATTTCAGGAAGAAATCTATTTTTTTTTTCTTTTATGCTTTCCGCTAAAACTTTCAGGTTAACAGAAAGCGTCAAAGAATATGAAGTTTTCCGCTGGTATTAAGTGGAAATGTTATATTGAATCAGTTGCTAGGTCTGCTGATAGGAAGCTTGGTTCACTACATCGTACGAGACAATTTTTCTCTCTATAATATATCTTAAGCATTTATAAGTCTGTCATTCGTCTCTGCTTCAAATATTGCGGCCACATCTGGGCCAGTGATTCTACTATGTATTTTGAGAATCGAGATAAAATACAAAAAAAAATGTTATTGGTCCTAACCTGGCATTTCAACTTCAGTCACTCTTTTCTATAGATATTTTCATGGTAATTGTTTTGATGAGCTTTCCTCTTTGGTACCTAAACTTTATGGATCTAAACACAGTACTAGATTGGTTGCAAGGTCTCATCTTATAATTGAAATATCTAGATGTAACAGCAAGTCATATGCTAACAGTTTCTTCTCTCGCTAGTGGAACTCTCTTCTGACATTTTGCTTTCCAATGAAGCTTACTCTTCAAAAATTTAAATGCAATGTCAATCGTTATCTTCTGCCTTCTCAATACCTTTTCTATTTCTGTTCTTTCTTTAATGTTTTCTTTTTCTCTTAGTGGCTTTATTGCCTTGTTTGGAGTGGAATTTAAAAAAATAAAACAAAAAATAAATAACGCTACTAATTGCTCTTAATCGATATCACCAACAATGACTCTTGTCACTTGGATTATGATAGTAACACATTTTTTTTTGACAAAAAACGATTAGTTTTCGATTTCATTCGTTTCACCTCGATTTTAAAACCCCCGGCTGATTTTGTTTAGCGGCATATCAACATCTATGAGTTATTTACTACTGAAACATAAATATTTCGTACGTAATTTTATGATTTCAACTACAGATATTTTGAATATAATTTTATGCTTTCATAGTAAACATGTTTTTAGATATATACTTTGTAGGTCATACAATATATTATTTGTATTTTTTAATGTATTGCTGGTAATTTCATCCCAAAAATGTATTATTGGTAATTCTACTTAATTCTTGCTTAACTTAAAAAATATACACTAGAAACATCTGACAACAGTTTTATAAATGAGGATCACATCATTCAATGGATTAACAGTATTTTAATGCATACATTATGTTTTTACTAGCGAAGTGATTTCGCCATTAATCGCATTAATATTGCTGATTGATTCTATGTATGATTATTTATATATATATATATAATATATAATATATATATATATATATATATATATATATATATATATAGATAGATAGATAGATAGATAGATAGATAGATAGAGAGAGAGAGAGAGAGAGAGAGAGAACAGAGATAGAAAAGAATAAAACTAACACATTGATATATACAGGGTATGATGAACAGATTGTCGTCCAAATTATCCAAAAATGAAAATAACACCGACATCTCATTTTAATAGATATATTTAGTAAAATTACACAAAAATATATTGAAATACTAAAGAGTAAATTTATTCAATAAAATTCAACCACAGCTTCAAACAACTTAAGGATCTCTTGCATTTCTTCTGGGCGGTCTCCTTGTTTAAGTTATTGAATGCTGCAACAATCCTTGCCTTCAGTTCATCTTTAGTGTTACAAGTTTTATTGGTCTCTCGCTCAACTGCGCCCTAAACAATAATTAAGAGGGTTGCAGTCTGGTGAGTTCGGTGGCCAGATGTAAGGAGTGAAGAGGTCCCAGGAATTGTCTGACAGCCAGGCCTGGATTCTTTCTATTTGTGTGGTATGGTGCAGAGTTCTCTTGCCAGGCATAGGGTCTTCTAGCCAACCTCTTCACTCATGGCAGCACTGCCTCCTCAAGGCAATTAATGAAAGCCTCCATGTTGAGTCTGAGGCCCTGTGGTAAGATGAATTGATGTTTAACGTCGCCATCACTCCGAACACCTTCGTGATCACCATTAGATTCATCTAATGTTTTCGAATTAATCCTCTGTATTGTCCTTAGTTTGACAGCCAAACACTCTGAAATGTTCGTATTGGAGCTTCTGGAGTGAATGACAAGAAGTACACCATGTCGTTTCCAAATTTCTGGCGGAGTTATTCTCACAGACTGTGCCCAAATGATCCATCTGTGAAGTCGACAAAATGAAAAACAAACAACACGCGAAATTAAAAATATATAATGGTGACAATTTACTCATCGCACCCTGTATTTGCCTGGTTTTCGTATAACGTGTTTTTCCAATGATTTTTTTTTTTTTCAAATGCCGTTTGTACTATTTGTCAAATAACAAAACTGAAATTCTGCTACATCATCTAAATTTTCCAATGCATAGAGATGGTCAATTCTACGTCGTGAACACTTCCGGTAACAGAAAAAGGTTTACGCACACAAAATATGGATACGCATAACATATATATAACACACAGACAAGCAGACGAGCGCTCCCGCAAGAACACACACACGCACGAACGCATACACTATGAAAAAAAACTGCACATATTAAAAGTGCATATAAAAAAGAAAAATCGAGAAGTATAAGCATTCAATTGCTGATAACCCCTGACGAGTGGACGGAGTGATTCCTGGATGGTCTGTCTACGAAACTCGGGATACTGAAGGTAACATGAATCAGCTAAGTGACAAACATTTTACTTATATATATATATGTATATATTTTTTTTCATATATATATATATATATATATATATTCATACAGGTTTCATTAAATAATATAGACATGTGTTGTCTATTTATTTTATGTAAATTCATTTCATAAGCTTAATCAGAAAATCAGAATATTGATACATATTTTTTAATCCAACCTAAGCCATTATCAAAGAGGACAATTACAGTACAATATATTAATCAATACACGGACAAGAAAGTGATGATAGTCTGTTTCTGTTTACATGGATGATTTCCAAGCAACCATAAACACGTGCATATAAGACGCTGGAAGCGAAAATCGCACCGCAGCTCATAACGTCACACACGACCACGCGAGAGTGAATTCGAGAAGTTTTAAGTATGGGATCCGTTGGTATAAACCAATGGCTTCTGTTACCAATTATAGACATTTAAGGATATTTGTGGAGATTTCATAATTTATTTTGTTCAGGTTAGGTTTCAACTGTTTTATGTATATAGCTTCAAGAATTTTTAGTTTTTGTTTATTGTTTTCATGTTTAAGTATAGTTGTGTTTTCGACAAGGATTTTCCGGAATTGTATATGCGGCCAGGCATGTTGTTTTAAATAAAATATGGATGCACATGGCACTGAGTCTGGATTTGACAGATCTGGAATAGTCTGGTTTTGACAAATCTAGAGAATGTTCGGAATACAGATCTGGTTAGAGTCTATAGTTAACAGATCTGGAGACATTTTAGAATTTACCGATCTAAAAAATGGTTTCTGCAGAGAATTTGGAGTTGACAGATCTGGAGAGAGTCTGGAATTGACAGATTTGGGTAGAATGTTGAGTTGACAGATATGAAAAGAGTCTGACAAATAGATCTGGGTAGACACTGAAGTTGACAGATCTTGATAGTGTTTAGAAAAAATCTTATGTTGACATACCTGGAGAGTATCTGTTATTGTCAGATCTGAGGGGAGACTGGAGTTGCCATATCTAGAAAAATCTTCAGAAATCCAAGACGACTTGTCGCATAGAATTTCGGAGACGAAGAATGGAATATTGTCAAAAAAAAATTTACTAAATAAGTTCCATCCTTAGAGAAAATATATTTTCCGTCAAATGCGACATTGAAACGAAACGACCGATTCGCCTTTAATACATGTGCAGCTATGTTGTGTTTCCTGCAGTCTCCTTGAAATGTTCTTCAATTTCAACAGCTTTCTTTCTTCTAAAATCCAAAATCTCCATTGTTAAATAGGCAAATCATGTTTGGCATGTGCTTGCAGCTACTCAATCAACAACATCTGATTCAGTGATCCATTTCATAGCTTAATCTGTACTTTTTATCCTCAGGTTGAACAATGTCGAGGGTGCATTTTATATTCAACCATCATTTTGGCCAAAATAAAAGGGCCCAAATGCGTCTACGAGACCTTGTGGGCGATTAATTGTTTTCTATCTTACAATCCCTTTTCCACAGACGAAACGTTGTAATCCTCTCGCTATCAATCGATATTTTTTTAAGCAATTCACCCCAAGAAAGGCGGAAACGCTACTAGTACGCAAAGGGCTACAGACAGTGTAAGTAAGAGAATTGACTGGGTAGGGGGGGAGAAAAGGATAAAATAATGGATAAAAAAATATTGTTGTCATATATGGTCTGGTTCTCCCCTGTACGACTCGAGGTCCTCGGCGAAATCCAGAGACGAATATGCAATGTGACAGGTTCTGATCTGGCATCTAGTCTACAATCGCTATCCCACAGACGTGCCGTAACCTCCCTCTGTCTCTTCTACAAGTATTTTCACGGCATCTGTTCCGACGAGCTACTTTCACTGGTTCCCAGACTGCATGAATTTAAGTCAGCTACCAGGCTGGCATCTCGGTCCCACCCTTTCAATGTCAAAACGGTTAACTTCTTCTTTTGCACTTCCTATCTGTGGAACTGCCTTCCCCTTACTTGCTTCCTCGATGACTATAATCTTCAAATATTTAAGTGTAATGTCAAATGATATCTGACACCTTGATCTTGTTCCCCGTCCTTCTCTGTCTTTATTCTTGTTCTCAATCCTCTGTAACCCCTTGCGCGCTAGTGGCACTCCCGCCTTGCTTTGGGTGAATTGTTTAAAAAAAAAAGAACGGAGGATAAAAAGACAAACGAGAATCAAGGCAAAAGAAGATGGCGATTTCCACGGAAAATGTTCAGACGAGATATATTCCTTAGTTCCATACCGCTATGACCCGCCACACCACGTACACTGAGGCAAACCACGCCCATTCCCTTTGTATTCCATTAATGAGGAATAAGTTCCACTAGAACAGCTTATGAACCGCTCCCAAGGGAATGCTTTCCCGATCATCACAATCCTAACCTGTTCAAGCGTAGAATTAACTGTCATCTTTACCACATATCCTCATGAACTGCAACTCTTACTTTCTTACTCTTATAGTTCACACCTCGACTGGCTCTTGGGCCTTATAGAGAGTGGACATTAGTAAGAAAAATGACGTAGTTTTTACTTTTACACAAATTAAAATGCATTTTTATGCGAAATAAATAAGATTTTTACTTCTTCATAAGCAAATTTCAAAGTGCATGAAAGGTCAAGCTATAAAGATCCAAGTCAATTTGCATGTGAGCAACGAGGAAGCTTTAATAAAAATAGAAACCCCACGGAAACTGATGATAAAATGGTTGAGATACATAATAAGAAAAATAGGTTTAGTAAATATAACACTCATAGGAAATAATGAAAGCAAGAAAGGCGGGAAAAAACAGTGAGTAATCTAATTAAAGATTTTGAGTGAACGGATAGTGAAATATGGACAACTATCACTTTGTAGAACTCCGGAGAGGATGATTCCATGACCACTGTAAGGTCGATTGTTATCTATCCTACATATCCTCCTGATATGCCCCTCTCACCGCCTCTCTTTATGCATTTTAAACAACCTTGAGTGGTTCTCGAGCTTATATTCAGTCAGTCAGTTATATGCCATACGTGATACACGCTTAGGCGATCATATATATTTCGATAGATGACTGACGAGATAGGTTGCCATTTCTTTCTGCAACAGACAGGTTGCCATCCAAGGCTATAGAACCCGGTCTATTTAACCATAGCTGGGGGTAGAAGAGGAGGATTCATGCCTTTCCCAATGGTATTAACACGTAAGTGAATGTAAAGGATTCGACTGGAATTCGAACTCGGCTCTCCGATTCCTCAATCCGAGCCGCTATCTATTAATGCACCGTGATTATATTAGTAGTATAAAAAAGTGGGATCATAAAAGGTAAAAGTTAGTTACACCAACAAAGACAGGAAGATGTGGGCAACCATGAACGCTTACGTCCTGAAAGGAAATGGCATGTGTATTTGTGTACATACCTGTATACGTTTATCTGTGCCTATCTGAATATATGTGCGTTTATGTATGTATGTGTGTTTGTGTATGTATGTGTGTTTGTGAGTATATGTGTAATAATGGTCATAATTATGTACGCACCCACCCCACCCAGCTTATGAAGCCGCATGGTTTTGAATGGTTAAGCGCCTTCAGATCGCAAAGGTGACGATAGAGGGGGGATATGAGGGTGCTAGAGTGTTAGAGTGTTGGGGGGGCAGATTATATTTGATAGGTTGGGTGGGGGTCAAGGCTGTAGGGTGGGGTGCTTTGGCTCGGGAGATGATGCTGCGTCTGGAATGTTCCCTGTCGGTGACTCACGGACGTTTCTGTCTCGTGAAATGCCGCTAGGGAGGGCTAGAACGGTGGGGGTGGGGGATTGGAAGTGGTGGTGGACTGCAAGAAGATGAAGGAGTAGGGTAAGGGTAGGGGATTGACAAGGATGAGTCGGATTTAGAGTAAGGAATGGGAAAGGAAGGATAGAGTTATAGGAAAGATTGGGAAGCGAGAGTGAGAGAGTGAAGGGGATAGAGAGCGTGGGAAGGGCAAAACAGAAACATGATGAGGGGGGTGGGTTCTTGGTCGCTGATTACTACACGGCAGTACGCTCAAATATCAAACACCGCACACACATACACGTCATTTTTTCATGACAAATATGCAAGCACTCACGCATGCATTTTTACTTATACTATGTATCCATCTCCATATCTGTTTGTAATTATGACGCAATTAATAAACTTTTTAATCGGACATTATATCTTACCTTATTTAAATTGTGCATGTCCGTCCCTCACTTTCGTTCACTCGACCATTACGCCCTGCCAATACCTCATAAATAATGGACTATTCTGCGTTTATATCGGGCGGAAAGTGGAGAAAAGACATTACTTGCTTTCAGTGAGGAAATGAAAGAAGGGAAGATAGAATTGGAGAAAGAGAGAGAATCAGATTAAGCTGATAAGAACAGATACTACACTCTGATCTCAGCCAAACGACGGTGATGCCATGGCGGCCGAAATAAAAGCAATATTTTTCAAACGTACAGTAGTAAACGAAGGAAACTGAGTAAGACATACGCAAAAGAAAAAAGAAAAAAAAAACGGTTACCATAAATAAAATAAGACTGTTAGCTGAATTATCTTAAAATTATTATTAAGAGAAATGTTTATAAAAACGGGTATTTGCCTAGAAAGAAGGGAAGACAGAAGTGTTTAACGTCTCCTGCCAACACCTCATAAATAATGGACTATTCTGTTTTGATTGCGTAGAAAAGAAAGACATATGAATGAATGAATGAATGAATGAATGAATGAAGGGAAAGTTACAAGTGTTTCAGTTACGTCTTTTTTAATGAAATGGAAAATTTTGACAAGTTCAAATCTTTCTATTTGTACCCACTTCTTAAAATAACGACCAGAATTCATATTTATAATTGTTATTGCAATATTTTATTAAAGTTGTTAAGCTCAAATATTTAATGATGTGACAGGGGAATTTTTACGGATATTTTATTGATGTAGAACTTGCCATGAGCTTATTCAATCATTAACTTAAGAATTAAGATTCATCAGGAATTTCAAATAGGAAAACCATTAAAATTTCACGAGTCTTTCTAGTATGCGGATATGCAATGTAGTTGGCCCTGCTCTGTCGTCTCGTCTACAGTCACTTTCTCACAGATGCGCCGTCGCCTCCCTCTGTCTGTTCTACAAATACTTCGAGGGGCTGCATTCGCTGGTTCCCAGACGTCATGAGTTCAAGCGCCATACGAGGCTGGCATCCCGCTCTCACCCCTTCACTGTCGAAACTCCTAAATGTAGCCGTCTCTTCTACTCCAATATCTTCATGTCTCGCACCTCTCGCCTATGGAACTCCCTTCCCTATTCCTGTTTCCCTGTGAGCTATAATCTCTAGCTATTCAAGTGTAATGTCAATCGACATCTCCAGTTGCCTTGATCTATCTACTACCCTCATCCTTTCTTCTATCACTCCTATCTGATCTTGCTCTAAATTTTCTGTAACCCCTTGCGTCCTAGTGGCTTCCCGCCTTGCTTGGGGGGAAAAGCTTAAAATTAAAAAAAAGTATAAATGGTATAGTTACTGGTTACACGCGGTTTTTCTTTGCCTTGTTTTTCTTTAAGCAGGGAAATTAATGTCTACCAGCATAGAGACCAAGAAGTGCTTTTGTTTACTATTTTCGCCCAATTCAAAACCAAAGATCCACTCAATGTAGAGAGTTACTAACTGAGGTTGTGGTCAAGAAATCCAAGCAGTCAGAAAGCGTCATGCTTGAACGAGAGGCAGGAAGGAGCTCAGACACAGAGACAAGGTCACTCATTTGGGAGAGCTTAAGGACTAATTAGAAAGAGAGGGCACAAAACTTGTAAGAGATGAGCTGACATCCCGTGTCCCCATAACCTATACGCTTACTATAGAGCTCTACAACTAAGGAAATCCCTATAAGATAGATATGACCATATAACCACTACTGAAGGAACAATCAGGGGTTATAGCAAACTTTTGATTTACTTCAAATCAGTATAGCATAAATCTAAGAGGGAAGAGAATTACCAGCAGAATATCAAAAATATATAATAAAAAATGAATTAAATTTTTTTGCGGGGGGGGGGGCATCTTCACCTTGGCTAAGCTAGTCTTTATGTAAACCCAAACATAGAAGATGACATTACCCCTTAACCGAGTGATTCTCAACCGCCCTGCCTCGGGTCACTAGTATACCGTGTGATCCTCTTAAGGGTGCCTTAAGTCTGTTATTGCTTACATGGATGATTTCCAAGCAACGATAATATATCAACGGCTTCCCATGCTTAATACTTCTCGAATTCAATTTCGCGTGGTCACGTGTGACAGCATAAGCTGCGGTGCGATTTTCGCTTCTAGCGTCTTATATGCACGTGATTATTGTTGCTTGGAAATCATCCATGTAAATAATAAGAGACTGTCATCACTGTCTTGTCAGTATATTGCTTAATATATTGTACAGTAATTGACATCTTTGATAATGACTTGTGTAAGCCTAAAGCTTATATTGGATTAAAAAATATGCATCAGTATTGTGATTTTCTTTCTTCGTTTAATGATAATGTTAAGTTTATCAGACGTTATGAAAAGAATTTACATGAAATAGACAACACTTGTCTATATTATTTAATGAAACATGTATGAATTTATATATATATATATATATATGTGTGTGTGTGTGTGTGTAGTAATGGTACAGCATTAGTATTTGAACAAATGAATCTGCTCGACTGAAGAAGAAATGAGGGTCTGCTTATCGCACATTCAGGCAGACATTGAAGAAGTCGCAAAAAAAAAACAACCACCAGGCACATGTTTCACCCTAAATAAGCGGCACAGATCGTTGAATAGAAACATTGAAATAAAGTTCATATTTGTGTGTGTACTTTTTTAAATCTTTGGTTTTATTTCATACCATTTAAAGTGTGCTGTGATATTTTCATTTGCTCCCAAGTGTTGCTCCATTTTTAACTTAAAAGATGGCTTCACTTAATTCTGATCAAGTGAACGGAACTCTACTGAGAAAGAGAAAATTAAAATAAACAAATAAGAAATGTACGTAAAGAGAATGGGACGTTCAAACATGAATGGAATCTGTATTCTCTATTTGCAATCAGTGTGACTGCTTTTAAAGCTTACCAATTAGGCCACAGGGAGCAATCGTCACAAAATAAGACTCAATTACCGACGTGACTAGCTAGTGACAATCCACCCAACACCAATAATTCACTGAAGTTCGCTTTTTTTAACTCACTGTGAACTATATATGCCATGTGCTAAAGGTGTTGTGCAGTGATTCCATGGATATGATGGAAAGATCCAGGTGTCGGTGAGAAAAAAGTGGGCATCTAGGGGGTGCCATTGGCACGTCTGAGCCATAAAGTACACCACAAACAGACACACACACACACAAAAGATTGTATATGAAGTGTGTCCTGCCTTCTCTTTCCAGTGTGTGTGTGTGTATGTGTGTTTGTGGCATCCGTCGGTCTTGAGAAACCCTGGATCTGCGCTCAAAGTGTCATGCATTCGCTGTTGAAGGCGGTGCATCATCTGCCAAGGATGTACAGGCCCACACGGGAGTAACAGCTTCGATTGCAACGAATGCATGTGAAGACGCTCTCCCCCAACGTCGCCACGTTGTTTTATTTCCGTCGACCGCGCTTCTCTCCGGCGGCAAACCTCCGTTTCTCCTCTCCTCGTTCAAACCCACAATGTAAATCACGTTTCCAGCGTGATCTATCGTCGGTGACGTCTTACCACCTTTCGATATCAATGTGCATCGCCCTCATGTCCCTTTGCAGACGTCCTTGAAGTGTATCCCATTTATATTACAAATGTTATGTGAAATACTAAGATATGCAATACTCGCACCAAGACTATCCAATCAAATTTGACTATACATTTTAGGCAGCGGGGCGTTAGAGTTGTGTTTTGGTACGCAAAGGGGTGGTAACCCACAAACAACTTTGGGAACTACTTGTGTACTGTCACTTGTTCTGAAGACTGCACTGAGACATGAAACTCGACATCAACATAAAGGAAATTTTAAACTCTATCTATCTATTGTCTCTACTTATGTATTTTATCTATCTAGATCATTATATATATATATATATATATATATATATATATATATATATATATATATATATATATATATATATCAGTCTTTTCATATCTATCTCAGGCTGTTGATATATATCTATTGTCAAAATCTATTTTATCTATCTAGATCTATTCATTATATATATATATATATATATATATATATATATATATATATATATATATATTACGAAATGGACAAAGTCCGAGAATTTATTTATTAAAGACATTTTTATGTTTAACGTTCTTTTTATAGATACAAGTATTTAAGTAAATGCTCTGTTTATAATAAACAGTATTAAATAACATTTACCGGCCTGAATGTCCGAGAAATTTTCATAGAAAATATTCGTTCTTTGACAGGATTCGAACCTGCATCCTATACGGAACCGTCATTTACGCTTATCTAACGGTAAGGCACGTCAGCGTAAATGACGGTTCCGTATAGGATGCAGGTTCGAATCCTGTCAAAGAACGAATATTTTCTATGAAAATTTCTCGGACATTCAGGCCGGTAAATGTTATTTAATACTGTTTATTATAAACAGAGCATTTACTTAAATACTTGTATCTATAAAAAGAACGTTAAACATAAAAATGTCTTTAATATATATATATATATATATATATATATATATATATATCTCAATTTTTTCATATCTATCTATCTCAGACTGTTCATATCTATTTGGATGGAAGGATTTTCACTTCAAGAACGACGCCCATCAGGTTCAGTAAATTCTTGTACAGACCATGTGAATTGTTTAAAATGGGCTATGACCTGTGTACCCTACAGTGCACACTGTTGTCATCATAGCACCATGTCCTATGCTGTTACTCTGCGTGCCAGATGTCAAATGATTTTACAATCATAGGCTTTTGGGGCATAGTATTTTTCCATCTCCTAACTGCAACATGGCCGTTAGCTCCCAAGAAGCTCCTCTATCTTTTATCATCACTCTTCAGGCTGTTTTGAACTACAGTGGTTCCCAAGCAAGGTTATAAGGCCCAGTCTATCCTGCTGTTTGCTCATAGCAAGAGGGGATAAGACATGGATTCATACCTTACGCGTAAGTGAAATCTGATTTACGTAACAAAGTACATATTTGTTAACATACCTGCGCTTGCCTAGGAAAGGATCTGCATAAACAAAATTGTCTATCGTCTTCCATTTACACGCTTATTGTTCTGGACGATAGTGATTGTTCTTAATCTCTGGCATGTGGATGACAGTCAATGCTTCAATAAACATGAAACTCGGAATAATAATAATAATGATAATAATAATAATAATAATAATAATAATAATAATAATAATAATGATAATAATAATAAAAACTGCCTACTACGAGTTATCTCGTGCTTATCATTTTCTGATACATTTTCATTTGCGGGTACCAACAATGAGTTTACTTGCAGTGATGCTTTTATGAAAACAATGTCAAGACTTCAGTTGAAGCTAGTTAAGTAGCTCATATATTTATTTATTTTTATTGCCTACGTTGGCGTTTTAAATCTGATTTCCTAATTGACCTCTGGCAGTCAACGTGGTAAACTTATCTAAAGAAAAAATCTTTGGCGGAATTTTTTATTATTATTTTTAGACTTTATTTTTATAAGTTGAAAAATTAATTTCCCACTGGTATGTTGTCGGTTGGCTGATTTGTTTAGCTGCATACCAACCTCTATGATTTATTTAATGCTGAAATTTAAATATTTTGAATAATTCTATGGCTTCAACTAAATATATTTTGGACGCAATTATATGCGCTCAACTACAGATTAAAAGTATTGTTGGTCATTTTACCATAAAATGTATCGTTGTTAATTTCCTGTAAATGAGTATTGTTGGTAATTTTCCTATAAGTAGGTATTGAGGATAATTTTCCTATAAATAGATATTGATGGTAATATTACTATAAATATGTATTGTTGGTAATTTTTTAATATAAAAATATATTGCTGATATTTTTTACTATAAAAATGTATTTTTATATTTTCATAGTGTTTTCTTTTTGCTTGGAGGTTCACTAATTGTCCATGATTTTAACAGGTGCTACCACCCAGGATAGGGTGGAGCTGGGAACGACAGTAAATTTCGAAAATCTTATAAAAACAAATGCTAACAAACAGAAACACATTCACCAGAATGTATATGAATATATATATATATATATATATATATATATATATATATATATATATATATATATATATATATATATATATATTATAAGAATGTGCTAATAAACGTGAAACAAAATAATCGCACCGGGGAGCAAAATATTTGTCAAACATTGCGCATCGGAGAGAAAATAAAAAGAATAATTTAATCGTGCCGACATTTGTCTTTGGTACGCCGAAAGTCGAGAAATTAATCCGTCAAGAAGAAAGATTGGTTGAAAAATATAATAAACACATCAAATACGCAGTAAAAATATAACAGACATAAATTCTGTGTTATATTCAATATGTGTATGCGTGTCTGTGTCGCGCATGCGCGTGTATATAATTTCCCAGGGGCATCTTTCGTAAATCTTCGAATATGTCTTTAATTTTCTCTCCTTTTTTTTTTTTTTTTTTGCCAGCGCAGCCATTCAGTTGTAATAAGTTGTTTACAACAGAAACGCTAGCACAAGTCGATAGAAACATTCGGATCACATGACCAGCATTTGGCGGAAATTCCCGAAAAATGCCGAATAACTGTATTGAGTTGAATACGTTTTTGTACAAGAGTCTAAGTTAACGAAAGTGAGTCACACCGTTAAAATACCCGCAGTGTCACCGCAAAAAAAAACGAAGCAACAACGGCCGACTACTGTACAATTAAACTATATTTTGACTTTTATCAGTCCCGATTGGCTCTAAAATAAACTTTTGAAGAACTATTTGTTGATCTGACAACAATATTAATCTCTCTTTTGATTGGTTAGTAAGATATAATTTCCGCCATTTTTTAGAAACATTTTGTCCATATAACTGTATTCAGTTGAGTATTGGATTAATGACAATATATGTATGTGCAAGTATAGCTGGCTACTCATATTCGAGGATATCCGTCTACTAAGGCGGCTAGCCAATCCCTATTGCAGACGCTTGCTCAGGCACATTTGTGTTTATTTAACACCCACAGAGCCCACTTGTGGTTTATACTGGTTTATACTAAGCAGACCTTACAGTTTCTGGGAAAGAGCGTGTTATCTAACGTGATCAACAATTTGAACAAGGCTAGCACGTTCAAACCCTCGGCCACGATGACTTGTTATTTCGTGCTAGCGCCAGCTATCGAACTTCCCCAGGGGTACCGTCTACCCAATTTCACTCACAAGGCTTGGGTCAACCGGTAGTATTGTTTTCGGGTATTTTCCAAAGGTGCTACATGCTGGGATTTCCCCTTTCAGAAAGTCTCCTTCCTGACAAATGGTGAGATTCGAACCTGGATCTCATGGTCAGAAAGCAGACCTTCTAAGCACTCGGCCACAAGTAACACGGCTAAAATTACGCCAAAGTGGAATCGCGGCGTGCCGATAACAAATTACTACCGAGGCCGTAACGTCCACTTACCCACAAATAGCTTTGCCAAAACTATGAATCAATATATTCTAACATTACTTATATTGGCCAAATAGCTCTCTCTAGCCTTGGTTGGCGAACAGTATAGGAGAAAAATATTTCATTAATAGTGCTGGGCTCCATCAGGCTATCTTACCTTAGACACAACCACAGGAGGTAACCAACGACAATAATGGGTTACATGAATCGTAATCGTCACTGATGACATTCAAATTCTCGTAAGCTAAAATTCCACTTTTATACAGAATTTACGCTAAAACGAAAGATATCATGTTTAACGTTATGCAAAATAGAGTCAGCGAACAGATGTCAGATTCCGCCTGAAAACAACTAGTGTTCTTTGTACTAATGCCCTTGGGAAAGACAAGAATCTGCTTCGCTTCATATCATTTCCTGGGATTTTGCCCGGGCAAAATAGCAGGAAAACGACAAATAGTTAAGTAAGGTTTTTACGAGTTGATGTTAGTACTCTGTACGGAATACATGTTACTCGGAAAGTAAATGGACAGACTCAAATAACCCTTGTTGCTCTAAAAGATGCCATGAAGGAGAGTTATTCAGCGTGGCACATTGACAATATAATGAGTCATTAATCTAAAAGTAGAAATTTAGCGTTATGTTGACTGCTGTAACCTTAGCATCTTATTGTCGAGAAATGATTACGAAGTTTGTCTGACAGATTAATAAATAAGGACAGTTACAAAAGGCCGTTGACGTCGAGCAAAGACCGACTAGTCTACCATTAACGAAGTTGACAATGATTAGTGTGATGTATCTTGACAACCCCTTAGTGACTGCTCAATAAAGATACACACTGGTACATTCTTTTCAACAAATGCTCTCATTTAATCAAACCCTATTTGCCTTCCATCAAAATGGGTTATGCTAAGCCTCAGGAAAGTGACTCATTGCGTCTTTTCGGGCTAACGTTTTCCGCTGACATGAAGTGGAAATATTATATTGAATCAATTGCTAGGTCAGCTGCTAGAACAATTGGATCACTGTGTCATACTAAACAATTTTTCTCTCCAGAATCAATCTTACATACTCATGTCTACCATTTGTGCTTGCTTCAAATGTTACCGTCACATATGGACCGGTGCTCATGCTATATACTTAAAAACTCCTGATAAAATCCAAAGAAGAATGTGCAATGTTATTGGTGCTGACATGGCATGCTGTCTTCAGTCACTTTCTGACCGCTGTAATGTCGCTTCTCAGTGCCTTTTCTATAAATATTTTTTTATGGCGATTGCTCTAATGAAATATGTCCTATGGTATCTAGACTTTATGAATTTAAGTGCAGTAGAAGATTAGCAAAAAGTTCCCAATTGGCTAGATTTAAACGTAAGTTTCTTTACTCGCACTTCTCAACTGTGGAACTTTCTTTCGGCTTCTTGCTTTTTGATCTTCAAAAATTTAAATGCAATGTCAATCATTATCTTCCGCTTTCTTGATTCCTGTTCTTTTATTGTTCTTACTTTTGAATGCTTTTCTTTTTCTTATATTATTTCACACTCAGTTACCTCTTGTGTTTTAGTGGTTTTATTGTCTTGCTTAGGTATGAAATGATTAAAAGAACAATTTAAAAGGAAGAAATTTTTCTTTAGATATATTTTTCTTTTTTATTAAAAGTAATTAAATGCAGTTAAATCAATCATTTCAGGTACTGATATTAAATATAAATTCCTACCCGAAAGTTTAATAATTTATTGTTAAGAGATCCACCCCTTTTGATACAAGTGGACTCGCCCAGTGTGTAATTGTACTGCTGCCGCTGAATACCCGGAAGTGATACAGTGAGAGAGTGAAGAGTGAGAGTGTGAAGTAACCCCTTTGTAGGAGTCACAGTTGCGAGCACGTAGACTCAGTTATACTTCGATACTGAATTCCCAGACTGTATATATATATATATATATATATATATATATATATATATATATATATATATATATATATATATATATATATATATATTATTGCTACTAACCGCATGTCTGGATCTACTAACCGTATTACCAATTGTATTATTACGTCAATACATTTATTTGCTATATTTCATTCCTGCGTTTGTCATTCATTTTGAGACCGGATTTCATCCCGGAATCCACCACATTTATTTTTCATTCTTTCTTTCTTTTGCTTCAAAATTGGATAATATTGAGAACTCGCAAACACTAGGTGATCGCAGAATTAAGTCACAACCAAACGGCGTTGACCGCTTTTGAATTGGTTCAACGGTTCGATTTGAGTCATATGTAGCGTTCAACGTCAGATGTGTCCTTGCACTAACTCATCAAAAGAATCGTCACCGTTGCATCTAGAAGACGTGAAAATGCTTATTAATTTCTCTGTGGAATGGTTCTCACATAAAATTGTCTTCCGATCTTCCAGAGACAGAAAGTTAGAAATTTCAGTGTTCACCAGAAACTCAAAAGTCAAAATGGACTGTATCTTCCATGAATGAAAAGCAAAGACGATATGTTTGAATTTTGTCGAGAGATAAAATTCGTAACGATATATATCAAGAGAGAGGGACAGACAGACAGACAGAGAGAGAGAGAGAGACGTAGAAAGAGAGAGTGTGGAAGATAGAGAATGGAGGAGAGAGAGAAAAATAACATACTATAACGGAAAATTCTTAAGAGTGCCGCTATCGAATCTTGCAAAAATGTTAATCGGATTTTTTCAAATATCTCCTTTCCTTAAAGAAATATCCCTCCCCCAAGTCAACATATATCTCTAAGTGAGTGAAGCGGGGAGAGATAGAAGACTTACTCTTGTTTAACATACTATTATAGAGCCGTCAGTATTCACGAAAGCCAAAGTAGTTGTAGGTTGAGCATGTAAAGTTTTTTAAAACGATTAAATCAATTTCTCTTATTTAAAATAAATAAATGCATCATTCATCAAGGACACATGGCACAGTGGATAAAGGTGTTGGTTAGATCCAGTGACAGGACACAAAGAGTGTGAGTTCAATACCAGGTTAAGGTAGTGGAGAACTTGAAGAGGGGAATTAACAGGAGATAACTGATAACTGACATCCATCAAACATGGCTCGTGGAACTAGAACAGTCTACCCCAGCGAGCGAAATAAAGGGTTCAGTTCGACATTCCAACCACCTGAGCGTACAGCCGAAACGTTGTGATAAATATGGCAACAAAGATGAGGATGATAGACCGAAAAATGTAAATGGTGTACATAATACCTCATCTCAGAAATATAGACAAATATATTTCATCAAATTAAAATAATAACTAATAATGACATTAATATAAAAAAGATTAAGTAAATATAAAAAAATTCAACAACAACATTTACTCACTTTCGTTTATTAGGCTTTAAATTACATCACTTAGCATCTTCCATAGTTTAAAATTATTTTTAGTTATACTTCAGAATATTTCTGAGCGTCCTTAATTTATTTTTTAAAAAAATAAAGATATTTTTATTCCTGTTTATAAAAATATGTTTCAAAATATAATCATTAATAATGTCGCTCCGGAGACGAAACGCGTTGGTAAAGAAATATTTTCCTCTCACCTTTACGCATAGATGTATTTTATTGCTTAAACATTATTTTTGTCTGCCGTCCCGGATGTCCGAGCGCATATATACTTTTCTTTCATTAGGTTTCTGGAACATTCAGGCCGGTAGACGAAAATAAATAAATAAACCAAGCGTCAGCTCAAATATGGGTATTCACCCAAAAATAACGTTCAATAAAATCTGTCGGATTAATAAATAAAAATACACCACTTCTTTTGAATATATATATATATATATATATATATATATATATATATATATATATATATATATATATATATATAATAAAAAGCCTTAAACACTAATATTTCATGGTTAGTGTTTAAGCCTTTTTATTATATCCTTACTCTGTCCTGGACATTGAGTTCTACCTGAATTCTATCCTCTCGGAATTTTTTATTCAAAAAAATATACATGTGTGTATATGCACCTGTGGATTTCGCATATATATGTATATTTACCACTAATATTATCTATCTATCTATCTATCTATCTATCTATATATATATATATATATATATATATATATATATATATATATATATATATATATATATATATTTATTTATTTAAAAAGTTTTAACATAAATATGTTATAAAATTACTACAAAAATAGCCATTTTGTTTCAACGCCCTCGGTGTCTTATCAAGTGATGATGTTGAATGTAAAATAAATGGTTTTAAAAGTTTCAAATTAATTAACAATCCTTCGCAAGGGGAAAACGTTGTTACAAAAGCTAGATGGACCAATCAAAATACAAGTATAGGAAAATTCAAAAAGCTTGACAACGAAGTCATGTTATAATATCTATTCAGATGTTTAAAATATGGGTAGTATTTAAAAATAATTTATTCTAACCAATAATTACTAAATTATATGATAAAATTTAATATTAAAATTAAAATCTGCTAATTTCAAAATCAAAATTTAATCGCTATTAAGTTTACAACTATAAAATAACTGAGGAGAAAAGAAGAAATATATATGTTATTCAATTTATTTCTTCATTGAAGTTACTTTAGCTAATTTTATATCCGGTCCTTTGACAATGTATACATTTTAATCCTAAGAGTGTGTGAATGGGGTCCTAAACTCACGCGTAAAACAAACGCAATCAGATTATAATATATAAGCACCCAGACATATTTATATATATATATATATATATATATATATATATATATATATATATATATATATATATATATATATATATATACACACACACAAAAGGAGACGAGACAGAGAACATCTCCACGGTCGTTCAGGAAAAAAAAAAAAAACAGGAAGTGGGGGGAAAGGGAAACCAACACACACCTACATACATACATAATTAAAAGTGAATACACTTTCCATGCACATAGACAACCATAAATACATGCACACACTTCCACAGACATTGACCCAGACAATCGGATACCACAACCAATAAATATTTAAGACTGAAAGTGTCATTACACAAATGCTAACCACTTATTGAAATATAACTTAAGCGAGCATATATACAAAGATAAAAATGATTAAAAATAATATTATTAAATATATTAAATTAGTGTATGTAAATATAAAATCGGACATCAAAGTCAACACCCATAGGTAACTTCGATGTCCACCTCATATATATATATATATATATATATATATATATATATATATACATACACATACAAACACACACACATACATATATATATATATATAATAGTTTTTCTTTACACTCATATATATACACACACACACACATATACATATATATGCATGCATACATACACACAGAAATACATACACATAAATGCATAAACATATACATACGTATATATCTCCATGATAACAAGTACACATACACATACATACATATATACACATACATACCCACAAACATACACACATATATGTACACATACTCACATATAAATACATATATACACACAGCAATACACAAATATAAATATATATACACACATATACTAACTCATGTGGCCGTAATGACATACCCAAGTTTCCATACCTACACGTACACACAATCTCATATACAATAGGTGTCAACATACACATATACAACCGCAAACATACATAAGTAAACACACACACACACACACATATATATGTATATATATACATATATATATATACACACACATAAATATATACATAAAAATACCTATCTAAAATAACAAGTACACATATATACGATTTTATATTTACATACACTATTTTAATATATTAAATAATATTATTTTTAATCATTTTTTTTTGTATATTTGCTCGCTTAAGTTATATTTCAATAAGTGGTTAGCATTTGTGTAATGGCACTTTCAGTCTTAAATATTTATTGGTTGTGGTATCCTATTGTCTGGGTCAATATCTGTGGATGTGTGGGCATGTATTTATGGTTGTCTATATGCATGGAAAGTGCATTCACTTTTAATTGTGTATGTATGTACATGTGTGTTAGTTTCCCTCTTCCCCCCACTTCCTTTTTTTTATGAACGTCCGTGGAGATGTTCTCTGTCTCGTCTCTTTTTGTGTGTATATATATATATATATATATAAATATGTCTGGGTGCTTATATATTTTAATCTGATTGCGTTTGTTTTACGCGTGAGTTTAGGACCCCATTCACACACTCTTAGGATTAAAATGTATACATTGTCAAAGGACCGGATATTTTTTTAAATAAATAATTATATCTGCTCTACTTTGTATTGAGCACTCTTTTAAGAATAGTAATTGTTGGTTATTGGAATTCATTCCATATACACCAGTCATATACTTGTGTATATATATATATATATATATATATATATATATATATATATATATATATATATATATATATATATATATACACCACTCCTTTTGAAATATATATACATATATATATATATAAAAGCCAGGATGTGTGTGTGTGTGTGAGTGTGTGTGTGTGTAAAGAATGCACGGCCGCAATTTTCGACGGATTTGCACCAAAATTTACATGCACATGCTCCAAGTTAGCGGGAAGGCCAAGACCGACTTTGCATTTCCAAACTCTCAACGATAGTGGAAATAATCGATTTTTTCATGTTTCTACGGCAGTTTTCATGTAGTTTGCGGCCATTTTCTACTGGACAGAATGAGAGCCTATAGCTGGCTGCCACGAATAGACAAGAAGATTCTATTGGCCAGCGTGAGAGCCAACAGCTGACTGACACGAATATTAACTAGCATGAAAAAAAAAATCGATAGCTGCATTCGTCAAAAGTGGGAAAAGTTTAAATCTGCATGGCACTTTACTCCAATTGGCTCATTCGCTTGCTTAAACTCAACGTTGATTCTGATTCCGCAGAACTGGGTTGGGTGTGAAAAAGTATTTGTTGTTAACATTCTTTTTTCATTCGGTTTTTCCAGTTATGAGTCCTTTTTTAAAGCTGATCGTTTTGTGTTCATTTTGTTTAGTTCTTTTTTCGTAACAGATTTAATGTTTAGTATAGAGCTTAGAAAAAATTCGCAGTGTGAGATAGGCAATAAGTAAGGCATGTAGCAACATCAGCATGGCAAAGGGAACTCCTTTAAAGGCAAGAAAGGGCAAACATATTTTAAGTCGAGTGATAGCGATTGCTGTATGATTTGTACGATTTTTTTAATCAAGCACGGACAACGCCGGGCCATGCTGCTAGTATATATATATATATATATATATATATATATATATATATATATATATATATATATATATAATATGAAATGGACTAAGTCCGACAATTATTTTAATATATTTGTTGTTTATACGTTATTTTTTATAGATACAAATATTTAAGTAAATGCTCTGTTTATAATAAACAATATTAAAAACATTTACCGGCCTGAATGTCCGATAAATCTCAAAGAAAATATGCGTCTTCCGGCAGGAATCGAATCCTATATAGCCTGGATAGGTTCGATTCCTGTCGGAGAACACATATGTTCTATAAAATTTCTCAGACATTCAGGCAAGGAAGGGCAAAAATATTTTAAGTCAAGTGATAGCGATTGCTGTATGAGTCGTACGATTTTTGAGTCAAGCAATATATCATAAAGAAGTAATTTATACAAAGAATTAATTTGCAATGTTAATGTGAGATTAATGGCGAAATCACTTCGCTAACAAGATTTTACTATCAATTTCTTTGAAAAATACGATCCTTATATTTGAATTGTTTTATATTTGAGTTGTTGTCAGATGGAATTGACGTGCCAAGTACTTTCAACAATTTCAAATTGTCATCTTCAGGACGAATTTTTTCCATTTACAGGCAAAACACTAAGACAAAATATGTGTAGTGTAGAGTGAAAGATTTTTTTTTTATTAAAATATGTTATTTATTGACAGTTATATTATTTTGGAGCGTGTGATGCTGCGACGCAAGAGATCTTGTTCAAATCAACAATCACACGCTAGAACTGCCTATTCTGATGGTAATGGTAATGTTAATATTAGCCGTTTCCCTACAAGGAAACCTTTGGCATTCACTGGTCGAACTGCCAGTACTGTTTTCAACTGAAATTTATAAAATCTTTCTCTTTTTTTTTTTTTTTTTTTTCAGGAAACTATGTTTTTTAAGTTCAGTAGCTGTTATCGCTACGCAACTGAGCAGCTGACCAATTCCCGCCAAATATCTGGGTTGAAATCCGGAGAGGTAATCATTCATGTGTAGCCTGTCTTGAGTAAGTAGACCTGGCGCAACCCGTTCCTCTCCAGATGAAACCACAGTCAATGTCTTTGGACAGGTCGTCGTTCATTCTATCGGGGGTAATCACCACCTTGGCCATTGACTTTAATCTAGAAAGCCCTCCGCCCTGTAATGAAATTCATCTGCCCTTTGGCAGGTTTTGTTTTTAATCTTGATGTATATCTAGCCAACCTCCTCGTCAAAAAATACTGGTGGAGGAACCGGTAATAATCGCTTATGACTCAACCATCCGGCGGGTAATACTGTTTTTACATGGTACCTTTAGCCCACGGAGAGGGACCTGGTCTTAAGGAGGTCACCAGCGAAGAGAATAAAGAACCTATCAATTGTCTTAGTTTTTTTCAGCAACTGACCCACAGAATTTTCATCTAATGTCCGTAAGAATGTCCGGATGCCTGTGCCAGTAGCTCTAATGAATACTTCCCTCTCTAACCAGTTTATTCACTGAAGTCTACTCAGTACAAAGATGAAGATCCACTCAAGTTAGGGTTTACTGATAATGATATGTGCGATATGAATATAAAAGGAAATAGTAGGATAATTATGAGGATAAAGAGTTGACCCTTGAGGTCAAAACTGTACGGTTCAGGAAAACATGTACATCTATTCTCCAACGTAGCAGTTGTTGAGAAGAAAAAAACTTTGAGTGGAACTTCCCTGCAGTAATTGAACACGGGGGAAATTAGAATGATTCGAATCCGTGAAAGGAGCATGTCCTGACCTAGAATTAAAACTCTGAATTAATGTAAGTAAAGAATGAAGAACATTTGAACATTTGCCAAGGAAATAACGATAGTGTAGCGGCAATCTTTCAACGGTGCGTCTGTAAGAAGGAGACTATAGGATGGGAAATTGTTGAAACTTGACTAATGCATGGAATAATAATGCAACACAAAATGTACTTAGAACAAAATGTATTGAAACAAGAAAGTGTACACAATATTTACATATAGTCTTTTGTATATTCCTGGGAAGACTGTTCCTGGAGAATGTGTTGACTGAGTCGCAGTCGGGCAGAGTCTCTGGTTGAATCTCTTGATTCCTGTATTTATCAATCCACCCACGAGGATCGAATGTGGCACAAGGCCATTTTAATGTGGGTATCCCCGAGCCCGTAGGCTCGGCCAAAAATATGGCCTTTCTGAACCCACCTAGACGGGTTCAGGCCCTGTCAACCTCCCCGGACGAAACCTTGCCCTTCGGCAAAGCCTCGTCCGGGTTCCCCTCTGCTAATGCAGAGAGTTCGACAGTCGCCGAGAGTCTGTCTCTCGGTCTCTGAATCTCTTGATTCCTCCCCTCTCTTCCCGGTACCAACCATATTTATATGGTCGGTACTCCACTATGCAAATTAGGTGGATCCTACCACAACAGAAATATATCATCCGCTACAAGACTGCGTAAATAATTTTGAACTTTGTCATGGGTAGACGATGAGGATTGGGAAGCCCTAGCTGAGATATGACAGCAGAAGGACGTTTTGGGTGGAATTTAACTATTGTAAATATAAAGCATGGCCGAAAGGGTTAGGTTTTTCTCAATCCCAAAATTTTTCTCTAAAGTTTTGTGATTTTTTCGAGGACATCTTCTCGGGACTAATATTTAGAGGCCAGCAAATTATGAAGAAAAATAATGACGAACTAAATTTAACGAGACATATTACATTAAAAACTTAGAGATCACTGGTGGTTCATATCGGCTTCTGAAACAAAATAACGCCATTATCATTGATTGATTTCCGGAATTATAGAAATACGGTTAAAGCAATCTCTTCAAAAACTTGAAGCAACAGAAATATAGTTCTACAGAAGGATGCTGAGTATACCATGGACCGAACGTTTACGCAACAACCAAGTTTTTGAGAAAATAGAAACAAAAAGGAAACGTATACTTAACAGCGAAATGAGCAGTTGAAATTTGTAGGGCACATAATGAGGAAGGAAAGCTAGGAAAATCTGATACTCACAGAAGAGATTGAAGGCAAGAGGAACAGAGGAAAACAGCGCATGACATAATTGAAAAAATGAGTAAATGGATGGCGAGAAATAAGAAAAAGGTAGAATTTATTCAGAGTTGGAAATCACAGGACATTGTGAAGAGTCAATGATCGCCTCGGTCCTGAGTTAGTTTTAATGACTGTTTGGGGCTCCTCTGATTGATGTACGTTCCGGATGAACTTTGTCCATTTTCTTAGAGAATCTATTTTGCATTGAATGGCCCCATAAGCTCGGAATTACAACAGAAATAGGAAGAATGACGACCACAGCAAAAACTGCAAAATGAATGAATTAACTGGTTGTCGTAAAGAGACGAGGCCAGAAGAAGTTGAGGATCAAATAATTGAACCTGATGGATCATATATCGATCATGATTGCTTCAATTTCTGACAGGTATGATAGTGTACACGAGGGTGGGATGAAAAAGCTTATAGGCTGACTAGTGATGCTAGAGCTGTGAAATCTTGCATGTATTAATTTCAATTGTTCTTATTAATAACTGCATTGTTTCTTTCCGGGTAAACTAACATCTAACTGTTCACAGAAGACTGTTCGTCCTGTTTTTCAAAAAGCCAACAACAAGCAAATATGATGTCATCATCAACGCGGTACTGGTTTCTGTTTATATCTATCTATCTTTCTATCTATCTATCTATCGATCAACCGATCTGTGTCATTCTCTGCTTATATCTATTTTTATCTGTGTAGCGTGTGTGTATGTGTGTACTGGTGTGTGTAAGAGCCTATCTGCAGTGAATTAATGTGTGCCAAACTTGCTAGCGTAGGCTGAAACGTTCATAGGCTGACTACAAAGGGGTAATGCTGGAGCTGTGAAATCTTGCATGCATTGATGTAAAATCTTATTAATAACCGCATTCTTTCTTTCCAGGTACGACAGTGGGCTGAAAGGTCTATAGGCTGACTACGAAAGAATGATTCTAGGTTTGTGAAATCTTGCATTCATTGATTTAAACTGTTCTTATTAACAATTGCATTGTTTCTTTCCATGTAAACTGCCTCTTTTTCTTTGCACTTAAATTTTCTCACTGGCTCTCTTCTTTCTCATTTTCACCTTCTCTTTTACTTTTCTTCTTTTCTCATTTTTTTCATTTTCACTTATCCATTTCTTTTCCTCTTGTCTCGGTTTCTTTCTTTCGACACACACTCTCTTTCTTTTTCGTTTTCTCTTCCCTCTCTCTATGTTTATCTCTCTCTCTCTCTCTCTCTCTCTCTCTCTCTCTTATTTCTTATTATACAACTGTTTTTCTTTCTTTGTTTTCTTTCTTTTTCAACCCTGTTTTTATTCTTTCCTTGTTTATCAAGCTTCAATGACGTTCTACTTACGTCAATGATGTTAATTTTAGTCTCTGCTTTCACAAAGAATGGAAACGCGCCGACTATTATTGGCAGCTTTCAAATGAAAACCACAGCACGCTAAATAAATATGACTTTGTGACTGCGCATGCGCGGCACTGTTTTCCCGCGCAAGTGTGCATCTCTACACTTTCATTGGTGGAGGTCTTTGCTGTTGTCTGCGATTGTGTGTTTTATTAACGCGCAGTCGCTTCCAAATCAGTATGGGTGAGTCTGTTAAAGTAGCGGGGAACGAACAGCAAGAAAACTGTACTCCTCACCAAACGTAACAAATGCGCATGTCTGGGTGTTTATGAGTGTAAAAGGCTGGGAGGGTTGGGGAGAGCAAGTGAGGGTGTTCAGTTGGTAACTCGCTTGGAGGAAAATACTCCTACCCGCATCTCTGTTCCTCTCGGTAGATTTCACATGAAGTCTTAGTCTATAAAAAGATTGCTCCAAAATAAAGAAAGCGGGAAAGAACAAGAGGGAGAAAAAAAAGATAAAAACACGTGCGTATTGACGTGTATATCTGCATATTCTAAAATAATTGTTATTCTTATCTAATGCTTATCGTATTGTATCGAATCGAATTGTGTCTGTGTGTCTATCTATCTATCTGTCTATCTATATATCTTGGTCTATCTATCTGTCTATCTATATATCTTGTTTTATCTATCTATCTATCTCAATATGTTCACATCTATTTATCAGCCTGTTAATAGTCATCTATGTATTAGCCTGTTAATATCTCAATCTGTTCACATCTATCAGCCTTTTAATACCCATCTATCTATCTATTAGCCTGTTAATATCTATCTGTCTATCTATCCATCTATCTCAATTTGTTCATATCTATCGGCTTGTTAATATCTATCTATCTGTCTATCTATCTATCTGTCTATTAGGTTGGTGCAAAATAATTTCGTTTTCTCACATAGTAACATATGTTAGAAAACGAAATTATTTTTGCACCAACCTAATATCTGTTCACATCTATCAACCTGTTAACATCCATCTATCTATCTATCAGCCTGTTAATATCTAGCTACCAAGCTATCTCAGCCTATTCATATCTTTCTGTTTATAACAATCTGTTTATGTTTATCTAACTATGGATTTATTGCAGCCATTTAATACCCATGTACCTATCTATTTAATTCTGTTTTCGATGTATGTATCTATATGTACCTTCTTCATATATCTGTTTCAGTCAATCTACCTTTCTATCTCAGACCATATCTATCTATCTATCTGTCTATCTATCCCAGACTGTTCATATCTATCTATCTATCTATCTATCTATCTATCTATCTATCTATCTATCTATCTATCTATCTATCTATATATATATATATATATATATATATATATCAGTGTGTTCATATCTATCTATATATTTCAGTCTATCTACTATTTTATCTTAGACCATATCTATCTATCTATCTATCTATCTATCTATCTATCTATCTATCTATCTATATATATATATATATATATATATATATATATATATATATATATATTCAGTGTGTTCATATCTATCTATCTATTTCAGTCTATCTACCATTCTATTTTAGACCATATCTATCTATCTATCTATCTATATATATATATATATATATATATATATATATATATATATATATATATTAGTGTGTTCATTATCTATCTATCTATCTATCTATCTATCAGTCTGTTAATATCTATTTATCTGTCACAGAGCACGTTTATGCGTGCTTTTAAAAAGCACAATCGCAACGATCACAGTTACAATAAGTTTATCTTTTTAATTCACCTCGGAGGATGATCACGGAGGAGATCGAAAGTATTTGGGTAGGAAAAAACTATGTCGCTTTCCTTGATGAATTTCATCTTAGCATCAAGAAACTTATTAGAGAAGTGGAAAAGGTTATTATAAAAATAGACACAATATGTGTATATTATTCAATATAACGTGCTTGAATGAAGACATACTGGCGAAATACATACAGACAGATAAACACACACACAAACACACACACACACACACACACATATATATATATATATGTATATGTGTGTGTGTGTGTGTTAAACAGGTTTCGTTAAATAATTTAGACATATTCTGTCTACTTATTCTCGATAGAATCTTTTCATATTCGCCGATAAGCTTTTTTGTGCGTTTATTAAAAGACGAGAGGAAAACACCATTGTATTTATTTCTGAGTACTTTCAACATAGTATAATGTCATCATCAGGGTATTGCTAATATATATATATATATATATATATATATATATATATATATATATATATATATATATATATTAGGAAATGGATTTAACAAATTTAAAAATAAATTTTAACAAATAAATTATATATATATATATATATATATATATATCGATTAACCGCATATATATATATATATATATATATATATATATATATATATGCGGTTAATGTATGGGTATACTTACATTTTCTTCTTTATTACTAAAATATCTACCGTCCAAGTGATGAACAAGTATCGAAACTGTATTTTTTTTATATACTTAATTTTTAATATATTTTCAATTCCATTCTGTATATTTTCGATTCTTATATACGTAATATTTGAATATATTTTCGATGTATATATCCATCAGTCTTTTGATATCTATATTATCAGTTATCTTTATATGCCAAAGTCAAAATTGAAGATATTTTCTGATTTTCGTTGCATTTACTCCATATTATTCAGTTTGGTTCCACACCAGGCGAAATGATATAGAGCAAATCTGAATAGAAAGATTATGTAGCGATATATTTCCAATTAAGTACGATTTTCTCGTCTTGAGAAATCCACGTTTTTACCTGGTCTCCCAACAGGAGCTATGGATACCGTTACCAACTACCTAACTATCTCAGACTCTACGGAGACCCGAACGCACGTGGTTATTACCGTATTTTCCTGTGCATAAGAAGAGAGATTTTGAACGAAAATTAAAGGCAAAAAGGCGGTCGTATTATGCATAAGTACACATTTTGCAGAAATTTTTACTTAAAAATACTTATTTGAAACGTCAAGATTGCAAATCCACCCAGTTTGCACAACAGATAATAAAACACGAAGTAGGCAGGTGTTGCTAACAATTTTTTATAAAATGTATTCGATATATCCTCCATATTTGTTCTTTGGGAATCAGTGTATTGTTTAATATTAGAAAGGTTTTGGTCACAAGATAAAGTTTGTTTATATTTTGATTTTCCTGTTTATTTTATAAAGTTTTCTCTCTTCATTAATAAAGGACAATATATTTTTTTTATTTTCATAGTTTATTAATATATAGAAATATAATAAACTCATATCAAACAGAAAAGTATGATAGTTTAATCAACACCTTAAAATGTATTATCAGATATATCTAGTTAGATCCTTTCACCGAACATATGTTTTTGAAATTATCAGAAGAAATCCGCAATGATTAAAGATCCAGTTCATTTGAATGCTCCTATATACAGTTGTGGACAGAATTATTCACCCCCATTTTCCATAATTACAAATAAACCTGTAATACCTCAAATTTTCATTGCAACTTTATGTGTATTTTTCACAAATGATGAAATAATACATTTGAAAGAATGTGCAATATAATCTTTATTTTAATGTCAAATAATAAAACCAAAACAGCAAAAACATTTAACATAGACCATATTGGCCCCCTTGCCTCAATAATTAATTGTGTAACCTTTATTCTTGATTATTGCCTTTAATTATTTTTGATAGTTCCTTACAAGATCACTACGCACATTTCACTTTGTTCATTTTCCGCCATACATAACGGGAGTTCATGTGACCAAATGATTCTAGTTTGGTTTCATCTGACTATAAGCACATTCTAGATGGCTTCTAGCATAAGTTAATCTGTATTTTAGGTGTTTAACCTTAAGCAAGGGAGTTTTCCTTGGGCGACAGGGTTGAAGTCCGTCTCGATGAAAGCATCTAGTGACTGTCTTAATCGATACATTCAACCCTGATGTCTTTGCATCATTTTCAACCTCCTTTGTCGTTAAGGGGAGGGTTCTTCGGGGCATCTCTAACAACTTTACTTTCCATTCTCTCAGAAATGAACATCAATGCAATGAGCCATGTTATACTTCTTGATAATGCTACCATTTGTCATTCTAGGAACAATTAAATGCTTCAAAAGTGTTGTATATCTTTAAACTTATTTGTACGCCATGGTTGCAGAACGAATGAATTATCACTCTATGCGGCATTCACAAATTGTCTTCTTCATTAATTTCAAGTATGTTATAGAATCAGACCAATACTGTTTCATTTTCAAATACTGTTTGTATTAAATGTCAAATTGAGAAAGAAATCATTACAATTGTCATAGAGCAATATTATTTCAAAATCTCCATAAGGAGTCGGGCCCTTAATTTTGGACTGCACCATTTTTTAGAAAAGTCTGTAACTATGAATCTGCCAGACTGAAACTTCTGTAAGTTTAACAAATTATTCAAACTAAATACGGAATCAGCTATTTATGGTAAATTCAGCAAATATTCACATTTCCTTATATTGCTTTTTTATAGATACAAATATTTAACTAAATACTCTGTTTGTAATAAACAGTATTAACAACATTTACCGGCCTGAATGTCTGAAAAATTTTATAGAACATATGTGTCTTCCGACAGGAATCGAGGCTATATAGGATAATAGTTCGATTTCTGCCGGAAAACGCATATTTTCTTTGAGATTTATCGGACATTCAGGCCGCTAAATGTTTTTAATATTGTTTATTATAAACAGAGCATTTACTTAAATATTTGTATCTATAAAAAATAACATATAAACAACAAATATATTAAAATAATTGTCGGACTTAGTCCATTTCATATTATATATATATATATATATATATATATATATATATATATATATATACTAGCAGCATGGCCCGGCGTTGTCCGTGCTTGATTCAAAAGTCGTACGACGCATACAGCAATCGCTATCACTTGACTTAAAATATTTTTGCCCTTCCTTGCCTTTAAAGCAGTGCCCTTTGCCGTGCTGATGTTGCTACATGCCTTACTTATTGCCTCACACTGAGAATTTTTTCTAAGTTCTATACTAAACATTAAATCTGTTACGAAAAAGAACTAAACAAAATGAACACAAAACGATCTGCTTTAAAAAAGTACTCGTAGCTGGAAAAAACGAATGAAAAAAGAATGTTAACAACAAATACTTTTTCACATCCAACCCAGTTCTGAAAAATCAGAATCAGCGTTGAGTTTAAGCAAGCGAATGAGCCAATTGGGTAAAGTGCCATGTAAATTTTAATTTTTCCCACTTGTGACGAATGCAGCCATCGATATTTTTTTTTTTTTTGCATGCTAGCATGGTAGTTAAAATTCGTGTCAGTCAGCTGTTGGCTCTCACGCTGGCCAATAGAATCTTCCTGCCTATTCGTGGCAGCCAACTATAGGCTCTCACTCTGGCCAGTAGAAAATTGCCGAAAACTGCATGAAAAGTGCCGTAGAAGCATGAAAATATCGATTATTTCCACTATCGATGGGAGTTGGGAAATGCAATGTCGTTCTTGGCCTTTCCACTAACTTGGAGCATGTGCATGTAAATTTTGGTGCAAATCCATCGAAAATTGCGGCCGTGCATTCGTTACACACACACACACACACACATCCTGTCTTTTATATATATATTATATATATATATATATATATATATATATATATATATATATATATATATGATTAATACAAAATATAAAATTTCTCAATTAGCTTGAATAAAGTAAGTTAGAAATTTTATATTTCTATATAGAAATCCGAGTCCAGCGTTTCGTCGACGAATCTTTTCGTATTTGTTCAAAAGGGTATCAGCAATTTTCAGCCAATTTTGTCATATTCGTTACTTTTTCATTAAATGTAAAATATATATATATAATTTATGCACTTTTTTATTGGTGCTAACTTGATTTCGTTTTCTTCTTCTTCTTCTTCTTCTTCTTCTTCTTCTTCTTATTATTATTATTATTATTTGTATGCGTGTGTATCTTATGTGTGTGCGTGTATGGATGCTTGTTCGTGCGTGTATCTGCACATGTGTAGAATGTCGTGATTATTTCTTTTCGTAATTTTCTCTTTATACTCTCTCAATATTCTTTTTCTTATGACTATCTTTCGGCTCTGATACACACACACACACACACACACACACACACATATATATATATATATATATATATATATATATTTCGGATCTGATATATATATATATATATATATATATATATATTCGGCTCTGATATATAGATATATACATATATATATATGTGTGTGTGTGTATGTGTTGTACTAAGGTTAGGGTTAACTTTGAATCCAAATCTGGTTGGATGTAAGGCTATCAACTCCACCCCGTAAAAAAAAAAAATACTTCTTATGAAAACCACTGCACTAACACCTAAGCGTGGTAAGGTCGTAGCTCTGCCCCACCCCCCATTAGTAGTTTAGCATGTTAACACCGTTCGAGGGGAGGGGGTTTAAATCTCAACCCTTGAATATTATTATGAAAAGCAACATAATGTGAGTTCAAAAGTTTACTTTTATACTTATAGTCACCCAATAGAAAGCTCAAGAACCACTCAAGGTAGAGGATTACTGTGTGGTGTT
This sequence comes from Acanthosepion lycidas, assembly GCA_963932145.1. Taxonomy (NCBI): domain Eukaryota; kingdom Metazoa; phylum Mollusca; class Cephalopoda; order Sepiida; family Sepiidae; genus Acanthosepion; species Acanthosepion lycidas. Next base: position 46,209,535 of record OZ010603.1, on the reverse strand, counting down.
GCATGAGCGTAAGAAACAGGAAGAAATGAGGTTCATGGAAGTGATTCAAGAAATATAACTGTTAACCCTAGACTTGAAGAAATTAAGATTGTAGTGATTGGAGAAGCATCCTCTTTGGAGTCCGTTGCCGCAGTTCTAGGGAAGAAGCCACCCGAATGAATCTTAGTTCTGTAGGAATACGAAGGGAATGGGGACGATTCGCTCTTGTGTACGGGGGCATGAAACGTCCTAGTTGTAAATGTCAGGGGTGGTGGGACTAAATGATGAAGCTCGGCAGAAAATATGCCATGGAAGTATAGCTACAGCAGCTAGAGCTTTGCAATGCTTCGTCTGTGAGAAAGGGGGTGTAGGGTGGAAAATAATTCATCACCCACAAGGACGCGTAGACATTTTTGAATAAGACAGGCAAGTGAACACTGGGTAGCTCCAGACCAGATAGAGTAGCAATATTCCATTTTTGATCTGATCTGGCTCTTGTAATGATAAGAGTATAGCAGGGTCGGGACTCAGACACTTACTGGATCGATATAATGAACCGACAAATTTACCAGCACCTTTAACAATAGATCGGATTGAAGACACGGGAGAGATTGTGTCTCAATAGACGCTCAAAAGACGGAACCTTATTAAAAGAACATCCAACTATTATGATAGGTGAGTTAAGATAAATTATAGCAACGCACCAGTAAGGTGAAGGTGTTATGGTGAAGCATACCTATTCTATAGTTAATAGACTCTCCCACCTAATATAAGTAGGAGTATTAAGAGAAACGAGGGTCAGTCGATGTCGGACGACCGGCTGAACGGTTGAACTCTCTGCCTTCGGGCGGGGAGGAACCCGAACGAGGCTACACCGAAGGGTGTAGTCTCGTTCGGGGAGGTAAACCGACCCTGAACCCGTTTATACGGATTCAAAGGGTATATTTTTGGCCGAGCCCACGGTCTCGGAGATCCCACGTTAAACCGGCCTTGTGCCACATGATACCCTCGTGGGGGGGTGACTAAATACTAGTCGATGTCGGACGACCGGCTAAACGGTTGAACTCTCTGCCTTCGGGCGGGGAGGAACCCGAACGAGGCTATGCTGAAGGGCAGAGTCTCGTTCGGGGAGGTAAACCGACCCTGAACCCGTTTATACGGATTCAAAGGGTATATTTTTGGCCGAGCCCACGGTCTCGGAGATCCCACGTTAAACCGGCCTTGTGCCACATGATACACTCGTGGGGGGGTGACTAAATACTAGTCGATGTCGGACGACCGGCTGAACGGTTGAACCCTCTGCCTTCCGGCGGGGAGGAACCCGAAAGAGGCTACGCCGAAGGGCGGATTCTCGTTCGGGGAGGTAAACCGACCCTGAACCCGTTTATACGGGTTAAATGGGCATATTTTTGGCCGAGCCCACGGGCTCGGAGATCCGACGTTAAAAAGGCCTTGTGCCACATGACGCCCTCGTGGGGTGGGGTGACTGAATATCATCAGTCGATGTCGGACGACCGGCTGAACGGTTGAACTCTCTGCCTTCGGGCGGGGAGGAATCCGAACGAGGCTATGCCGAAGGGCAGAGTCTCTTTCGGGGAGTTAAACCGACCCTGAACCCGTTTATACAGGTTCAAGGGGTATATTTTTGGCCGAGCCCACGTGCTCGGAGATCCCACGTTAAACCGGCCTAGTGCCACATGATGCTTTCGTAGTGGGGGGGGGGGTACTAAATACTAGTCGATGTCGGACGACAGTCGAACACTCTGCCTTCGGGCAGAGAAGAACCCGGACGAGGCTATGCCGAAGGGCAGAGTTTCGTCCTGGGAGGTAGACAGACCCGGTCCCGTTTATGCAGGGTCTACGGGGATTTTTTGGCCGGGCTTACGGGCTCGGGAACGCCACATTAAATTCGGCCTTGTGCCACATGTGACTGCGTGTGGCAGTTGCTAAATAGCGTCGATGTCGGACGACAGTAGTCGACAGTTAGTAGTCAGCGACCACAACAAGATTACTCTGCGTTCCTAACGTTTTATACGTCGAACTATTTAGGACCGATTTAGTACAAATACAAGCCTCCACTACGAAATAACTCCACAACAGAAGGTCACAAAACGGAATAGAATGCCGGGTGTCCATTTTTATTTTTATTAAATCAATTCTAAGTGCGCCATATTAAATATATTCTCGAGTGCTTGCTCTTTCATAGCATATTTGGTCTGGCGCAGTTTGGCTCAGGATAAAGTTGTGTGCCATGCGTGATACATGCGTAAGCGATCATGTATCTTCGATACATGACTGACGAGGCAGATTTTTTCCCGCAGGAAGTTGCCATTTTTTCTGCGGTAGACCAGTTGCCATCCAAGTCTATAGAACCCGGTTTGTACTGCTATTTACCCATCGTTGGAAGAGAAGAGGATTCACACCCTTCTCAAGGTTATTAGCACATAAGTGAATGTAATGGATTCGACTGGAATTCGAACTCGGCTCTCCGATTCCTCAATCCGAGCTACTATCAATTACTCCACCGTTAGGTAACCAGCATAAAGCCACACACTCAGTTAATGCGAAAAGAGAATTTGCATTCAATGTAACACCAGACGATCAGAAAAGCAAAGTGCATCAGTGGGTTGATCTAGAATGTAGCCCGACATGTAAACCTGTTCTTTAAATTATTTGCTTTCCTTTTAGAAAGATATTGTCCTTTTTTCCACAGGATTTATTTCCCAATTCTTTCCAGTTCGAAATCAAATTATTGTTATTCTGCTTCAGTGTGATACAAAGTTGACATATCTTTTCGAGGACATCATTTCACCCGCACTGGGTATGTCGATAAACCAAATCAGACAGCAAGGTCTTTGACCGAGAGGTTTTAAGAAGCGTGGAACCCCCTTTTAATTGCTGTTGTTACCAGGTCCACCTTGGCCCGGGGTAGTAACACTTGTTAAAGTTCCAGCTATGGGCAAATAGTCAACCCAAAAATAACATTGGAACAATATGAAAATATAAATAGTAAAAATACCAGCAATCCATTTTTGTATTCAATTGCGAAAGCAGAGTAACATATATGATTAATTTAAAGCTACCAAGATAATTGCTGTAACCTAGGTAATGTTACTGAATAGAATAATCAAACGAAAGTTGGTAATGAATTATAATACTTAGGACAAGAACAACACATATAAGATTCGCCAGCAGCGCGTAGAAGTAGACAACTGCTAGAATTGAGGCAAGTGAATTCCACAATGAATCTCCAACTGCAGAAGATCTACCAACCGCCCCACACGGTCAAACGTGGCACGAGGCTGAATTTAATCTGGGGTTTCTGAGCCCATAGACTCGGACAAAGATTCCTCGTAGACCCCGTATAAAATGGGGTCGGGTAACTGTTTCCCGAGAAGAAACTCTGCCCTTCGACATAGCCTCATCTGAGGATCCTCTCTGCCAGGAGGCAGAGAGTTTGACCAACACAGCTGGAGACGCATCTCCAACTGCAGACCAACATACAGTATTTATGTGAATGGGGACTTAACCATTATCGTCCGTAGTTATCCTACAACAATAACTAAAATTAAACATTAAACGACCCTATCCATACATACCATACATCTGGAGACGCATCTCCAACTGCAGACCAACATACAGTATTTACTACTGTATTTATGTGAATGGGGATATAACCATTATCGTCTGTGGTTATCCTACAACAATAACTAAAATTAAACATTAAACGACCCTATCCATACATACCATACATCTGGAGACGCATCTCCAACTGCAGACCAACATACAGTATTTACTACTGTATTTATGTGAATGGGGATATAACCATTATCGTCTGTGGTTATCCTACAACAATAACTAAAATTAAACATTAAACGACCCTATCCATACATACCATACATCTGGAGACGCATCTCCAACTGCAGACCAACATACAGTATTTACTACTGTATTTATGTGAATGGGGATATAACCATTATCGTCTGTGGTTATCCTACAACAATAACTAAAATTAAACATTAAACGACCTTATCCATACATACCATACATCTGGAGACGCATTTCCAACTGCAGACCAACATACAGTATTTACTACTGTATTCATGTGAATGGGGATATAACCATTATCGTCTGTGGTTATCCTACAACAATAACTAAAATTAAACATTAAACGACCCTATCCATACATACCATACATCTGGAGACGCATCTCCAACTGCAGACCAACATACAGTATTTACTACTGTATTTATGTGAATGGGGATATAACCATTATCGTCTGTGGTTATCCTACTGCAATAATTAAAATTAGACATTAAATGACCGATGAGTTGATATGCCGTTAAACAAACAAACAAAAACTCGTCATTTCACACCAAAAAGTAAAAAGAAACGAATATAGGAAAATTACTTTACTTTTCTAATTTATTTGTACAGTTATTCTCGAATCTGCTCACTCATCTTTGTGCAATCGATTTTATTCTTTCTTAACGTACTTAAGCACTTTATACAGTCAGTCAGTTATCTCCCATGCGCGATACACGCTTAGGCGATAATGCATCTTTCGATACATGACTGACAAGACAGATTTTTCCCGCAGTAGGTTGCCATTTCTTTATGCGGTTGACCAGTTGCCATCCAAGGCTATAGAACTGGTTCTGTACTGCTATTTACCCATAGCTGGAAAGAGAAGAGTATTCATACCTTTCCTAAGGGTAACGTAAGTGAACGTAATGGATACGACTGGAATTCGAACTCGGCTCTCCGACTCATCAATCCGAGCCGCTCTCCATTACTCCACTGACTGTTACTTTAAACCAATATTTCTCATCGTGGGCCATATCCCCCCCCCTTGGGAACAATGAGATATTTTCGGGGGCCACAAGGCCAAGTTTGAAAAATGAGGGAGGAAGCCACAGAAAATTTAGGAGCCACAAAATAAATATACAGATTATTTTTTTTATTAATAATTATTATTTAAAATAAAATATTAAATTTATTATTAAGTTAAATATTAAATTAATCTTTTGTTAACATAAATATTTATTTTTTGTAATTTTTTCGTCTGATCTATGCAAAAAGGCCGTTTTCAGTTTTGAATTTTTTAAAATTTGAAACTCATAATTTAAAATTCAAATTAAGGTGTTTTCATCAATTAGTCTTTCAATTTTGTAAAGCTAAATATCCTGAACTCCACCCTATTTTCCTGCAAGGAGGCAATTAACACATTTAATGGGGAAACTAAAACTGTTCTGGTTGAACCTTGGAAGATGGGAGTTTACACAGTTTTCTTCCTAAGTAAATATATCCACCGAGCTGCTTGATGATGACCTAGTAGTGTATGTTGATCATTTGAAGCAGTTGTATAATATGAAAACTCACTTCTCTGATATACTCCAAATGATGGCGCTGCACTGGTTTGTGGATCCCTTCATTGCTGATGCATCTGAAGTTGATATCATCCTACAAGAAAGTTACATTGAACTTCAAAATAACATAACAGCTCAAATGAGGTTCAAGCATGGGGGATACCAGAAGCTGTGGATGAATGAAGACATGCATAAGAATTACCCACTACTCTGGAAAGATGTGAAGTTGCACTTACTCTCTTTCCACATCTTACTTGGTTGAGTCTGGATTCAGTTGGATGATGCATCTGTGTCAAAGACTTGAAATCATCTTGATGTCGTAAAAAGAGTTGATTTATTTTTCTCTCTGATGGCTTTCAAGTCAGACATTGACAATTTGGCTGTCCTGTACCAGTCACAGGGATCCCATTGAAACCATACAATATAGAGCTATTCTCTGATTTACTCCAAATGACAGTGCTGCACTGGTTTGTGGATCCCTTCATTGCTGATGCAAGAACTCAAGTTGGCATGAGAGGCCATAAAGAACTCGCATTGAATTGAAGGGGTCACGACCAGAATAAGGTCGAGAAACATTGCTCTAAACCATATTCTCTACTTGGATGATAGTTTCTGTTGTCTCGTGTTCTTTATTTTTATGTTCATGAAGTCTTGAGATGTGAATAATAGTGAATAATAGCTCCACATACAAATAAATACAGTGTAGCTTTTAAGTGATTTTGTTGAATCAATTACTGGGTCTACTTCTAGGGAAGTTGGTTCACTGTGTTGAGCCAGATAATTTTTCTTGTCAGAAACCATTTTGCACATTTATAAATCTACCATTTGTCCGTGCACTGAATATTGCTGCCATATTTGATCTGGAGCTCCTACTATATGGCTCAAGATTCTTGGCAAAATTCACCTAAGTGTCTGCAATGTAACTCATCTTGACCTGGCATCTCGACTTCAGTTACTTTCCCACCAACTTGATGTGTCTTCCCGATGTCTTTTCAACAGATATTTTCATAGAAATTGTTCCAATGAGCTTTTCTTCTTGGTTCCTAGACTACACGAATTTAGGCAACAATTTTGCTAACTAGGTCTCACCGTTTTACTGGTGAACACTTATATAGGAATAGAGTGTCACTGCCGACACTGGAGTTTGAACACAGATCACCAGTGAGCAAACACAGGTGACTCCATTTCTAATAAGTAGACTACATGATAGTAAAGGAATTGTATAGAGTGGCGTCTAATTGATCACCATTTCTATTCTATCCTCTATTACTATACGGATCACTCTTTCTACACTATCCCCCCTCTCTCTCTCTCTCTCTCTCTCTCTCTCTCTCTCTCTCTCTCTCTGTACTATTCACTATACTGTTTCTCATTACGAATCACTATACGGATTACTATTCTAGCTAGTATTATCGCGCAAGTACTATTAGTGCGAACGTTATTCGAAGGTGTCTGACACTAGTAGTGTTCAACGGCGTTACTATAGTTATATTTGGAATTACGAAGACTCTACTATAACGAGCATTAAGAAAGTGAGAACGGTTATTCGCTGACATTACAAAAGTGGCAACGAGTGTTCGTTTGCCCCACAAAATGAACTAACTAGATACACCCAGCTGTTCTATTCAATAGTTTGTTTTTTGGTTTGTTTGTTCGTTTGTTTGTTTGTTTGTTTGTTTGCTGCCTGTGGAACTTCCGATTTCTTATATCCCTGGCATCTACACTGTGTCAAATTGAATTTAAATGCAACGCCAATCGCCATCTTCCTAAATTCTGTTCTTTTATTGTACGTTCTCCTCACTAAAGTAGTTGATTCTTTCACTCTTTCATTCTCTTTCACTCCCTGTAACCGAATGCGCCTTGTTTCGTGGGAAATGATAAAAAAATAAAAAAAAAATAACGCTACTAATTGCTCTTGAGCGATATCACTAACATAATACACTTAAATAATGAGTGTAACTATTTCATTGACAAAAAAGTTTAGTTTTCCATTTTATTTCTTATCTCTCGATTTTAAGAGGTCAATATCAATGATAAAACATTTTGCGGTCACGATAACCAGTCTGAAAGTTTATGTGACATAGGCGAATATTCACATATTTGATGAATATTTCTCAAAGTTAAATTAGATTAAATAAATGTCGAGGAAGATTATGTAGCAACAACTTTCCAAGTCCATAGAGCCTGCTCATCTGTTTGCTTGTCTCGAATGATTCGTACTCATGGCTTTTACTTACTCTCGAACACCGATTACTGACACTGGTGGGAAGTACACACCTATCCCTACAGATGCCGTAAAGACATACCTATATCAGATATAATATATTATGTTGGTGCAAAAATAATGACGGTTTTTGACGTATTTTTTAACGTCAAAAACCGTCATTATTTTTGCACCAACTTAATATAACTAATTAACTGGTGCCATAGAGAAGTGTGACAATATTTAATTTTTTGGTAGTTTTCTTCATCTCCCTCTGTGTGTCGTGAGCCTTTTTAGCTCTTAGTAAAGTCTGTCATTTTGCTATTTAATTATTTTGATAATATTATTTAATTTTCAATCAACAAAAAAGACTAGCATTTTCTTTTTTTGATGACCCTAAGTTCAGGCAAGAAGACCAGCAAACAACCGTCTTTGAATGTTTTAACATTCTCAATATACTTCGTCATATCGATTAAACATGACGGTAGAGACAATCTGTTTAGAGGAAACAAACAACTTGTTTTTGGTATCCTTTGGATGTTTCTTATTATTTTGGACATTTTTAACTAGTTGTTTTTATTCTATTCTACACTAATTTCTTGGCCGGGCGTCGGGTGGGTAAATAAAGCCACAAACGCCTGGCCGTCACTGTCGTCCACATTGAAGAAAAAAGAAACGAAAGTCGTTCATAGTAAAATTGCTATTTAAAAAAAATGCCTATCAGCTGAGTCAATCAGATTTTGTTTTATTTGTCAAGAATAGTCGATTTGACGAATTCTCCGACCCATGTAGGTACAAGCATGCTAGTGACTTATGATCGTATCACGTTGAAACATCGGTTCTCGTACGATCGCTGAAGTTAAGCCTATATGGGTAACCGCTTGGGAATACTATTTGCTGTGGATGTGCGGGTGGTGTAAAGGATTGGAAATCACTGAGCCGAGTTCCCATTTCAGTCAGGTTCCTTATATTTTACTTACGAAATTTACTTTTTTTTCTTCCCCCGGCTATGGCTTAATTAGTAGGACTTGTATCAGTAAATTATTATCTGCAAAAAAATCTGGCAATTTAAAAATATTTTCTGGCATTAAATAACCTGAAAAAGCCGTAAAACAAAAGAAATCAATCACATGCTCACATATCGACGAACGACATACTGTTAACTTGACATAAGCGAACCGTTAAAATGGCGTCTTCATGAATTTTTATGTCTGGTTAATATGATACAAATCGGTTTAAATAGAAAAAATATATTTCTAGAATTCAGATAATCGATAATTAGTGTACAGGTGCGATAATTAGTGTACAGATAATGGATTATTAGTGTACAGGTGGCCGGTGCGTCTTACCCCGAAAATCCCCGACCAGGGGAGAGGACGCGTTTTTTGGGACTCCATTTTTTTTTTTTTTTTTTTTCATAACAGTTTTATGACCATCCGCCATTTTTTTAAATTATTTTTAAACTAACGTTACATTGTTAGTCATCAACTAATAATATGCAGGGTGATCCAAAAGTCGTGTCACCCCTACATAATATAATTTTCTATTTAAATGCTCTGTGGGGGTATTATCAAGGAGCGAGTTTCACAAAGACGATACCAGAATACCCATCAGTTGAAGGATGCCGTTCGGAGAGCCTTTGCAACAATCAACAAAGTCTCGTAAAATATCACATACGACATTTACCGCGTCAATTTGTGGCACAAAATGATGGTGTTCATACAGTCCTTCTCGATGTGTGACAGCGTCAATGAAAAATTGAATAAACTGAGTCCAGTACATGTGCTTTGTATGACTATATTACTTGTTCTATTGTTCTCATTCCTTTTTAGTTGGTGGTGACAAGACTTTCGGACCACCCGGTACATCTTGTATCACTATAATTAGTGAGATTGGAGCACCAAAAGAACTAGCGGCGTTTTCTTTCTTTTTTGGGGGGGGGTGCTCTTCTTTTTTTGGGGGGGTGCTCTTCATTTTTTTTTTTTGCTTTTTGTTTTGTTTTTTATTTGTTTTTTTTTGGGGGGTTGCTCTTCTTTTTTTTTTTTTTTTTTGCTTTTTGTACTTTTTACTTTTTTGTTATATTGTCAATCAGCAACTATAATAACATCGTTTGACATTTGTTTTCGACACAAATGTTATTGGGCAATGGGTCCATGTTTCTAGGCTATTTTTTCAAACTGAATCTGAAAATCAAGTCTATTTGGCCCCATAACATCACGTTTTCGCAGTACAGATTAGAATCACTTATAAAAGAACAGTATCGCAAGCATAACACTTAATATAGACGATCACCTGGATTTAACTTATTTCCGGATTTCTTGCCACTTGATCCCCAAAAGTCCCTAAATCCCCCCTTTAATTTCTATTCCTCTTTAGTTAAAGTGGATGCCGCCGCTTAAAGGTGACCGAACTTCAAAACGAACCATCTACTGGTCTATTAAATAGAAACACTCAAGATCGAGATAAAAACCACTTATTTCCCTTTCTACGTGGGGTGTTTATAGTATCATAGAAGGGCCAGAAAGCGGCACGCTCATCCTCGACATAGATACTACACTCTGGTCTCAGTTAGAGAGCCAGGAAGCTACACCTTTTGACCTTACGCAATTTATACAGATGCACCAAACTTATCTAAAAGCAGAAAGCTGAAATGTACAGACTCAGCGCGCCAACAAACTGCACACTGATCTCAAAGAGAACATATGGAAAGTGACATTTTGTTCCTATGCGTAGTGAACAGATATTTCACTGTGATTTTATGCAATGAGCCGGGAAACGATATTTGAACTAAGACCACCTAACTAAGAATTCACCTTAATCATAGGCAAAAACGTCGTCCGCTCCATCCGATGCAAAGCGATCAAATATAACATATACCCTTGCACCATGGTGATGCGCTGGAAAACAACAGTTGATCCTAAGCAGAACGCACAGATATTATATTCTGACCCTAGGAATAACGGCCAGTAGTTTGATACTGGGAAACGTGAATATGCAATGCTCTCCGAGGCAAAGAACCCGGGAGTGACATTTTGATACAAGGCATAAGCTACACGTTGATACTAAGAAAAAGGCCGGATAATGTGCCAGGAAAAGACACGTTTTGACACCGTACAGATACTTAACTTTGATCCGAAGGAGAACTACCAACGAACAAAACTTTAATGCTAAGTATAGCGCACATCAACAAAACAGAGTTATGCTCACACACATGCACACACGCACACATACACGTGTGCGCGCACACACATACACAGATAGATAGATAGATAGATAGATAGATATTAGGTTGGTGCAAAAATAATGTCTTTTTCTCACATAGTAACATATGTGAGAAAACGACATTATTTTTGCACCAACCTAATAGATAGATAGATAGATACGAACAGAAAATGAGATAGATATAAACAGTGAATGATATATATATATATATATATATATATATATATATATATATATATATATATATATATATATATATAAACTAGATAGATAGATAGATAGAAACTGAAAATAGATTCTGTGTATTTAGGCAGCAAATGTTATTAAAACCACACATCTAAGGAAAATATTAAAAACAACACATTTTATGTCAATTAATTTTAATGATCAACTTTTCAAAATTAAAATGAATCCTTCTCAGACAAGGTGGAAACACTCGTCACACATCGCTTACGTCACAACACACTTTTTAAAGATTTTCTAGTGATAGCCATGTGTATAACATGAAAATCAATCTTTGAACATCAACTGCTATCAATCTAAAATTAATCAAAACAACATTAATAGTAATATTTGAACTCAAGCGAAGGCTTTTATGGTGAAGAGTGTGGTGACATCTAGCTAGATATATGTCAAAGGCTGATTTAATCCTCTTGTGAGGTCAGTGGCCGTCTAGTACAATTGGGTAAACAGGCCTACACAGCTATGAATGGAACCAGTGTGGCGAGGACACGGCATCGCTGGGAAAGTAGCTTCCAACGGCCAGGACAGAGCTTCCAACGGCCAGTACAGGGCTTCCAACGGCCAGGACAGGGCTTCCAACGGCCAGGACAGAGCTTCCAACGGCCAGGACAGAGCTTCCACCGATGAAATCAACGGACACATGTCCGTAACTAAAGTGAGCCTTCAAGACGAGGGATGTTGACTTAAGGCCGCTAGGCATGAATACCTGTCCAGCTTTCAGATATGATGAAGGGAACTGGTCAGGTCCTTAGCTGAGCAGCGACCTTACAACAACATCCGGTCATGGGACAGATGATGATTATGATGATTTTGAGGACGACGATGATGATTATGATGATGATGATGATAAATTCCTCCTGTAAGAAAATCCAGTCTAACACATATACATCTATTAAGGTGCACTCCGACGGGGTGTGATGGTTAGCAAGCTTGTCTCGATAAATCAATTACTACTGAATAATGAGTTCGACCCTCACTGGGTGTCCCATAATTTCGGCGTTGTGCCTCATGAAAACTGCGCTTAGAAAATCGCCATATACATCTCTGTTTAGTGCACTTCGACGGGGTGTGATGGTTAACGAGTTTGCCTCGCTTATTCAATTACGAATGAGTAGTGAGTTCGAGCCTCACTGAGTGCTCCATGTTTTCAGCCTCGTGCCATATCTAAGCTACGCTATGGAATAAGGGTCATATGTTCTAATCTCGTAGGATGATAATGCAACAATCCCTTTAGACACATGCACAAACACACACACTGACTTAAAGACACACACACACATGCATACATATATAAAAATATATTTAGAATGGCGTATATAGAGAGATGGTAATCTATTGTTGAATGAAACCGAAAAAGAAAGACAGTTACACTTTTTAATCAACTGTCCTAAACGGTTAGTGGAAATTCGTAGCCCATAGTTGAATTGAGAAGAAGGGCGTGTCTTAGTACTTTCGACTATTCCAGCGGTCATCATCAGGAAGGAAGATTAGAAAAATGTAAGCTACCGATTTTTGTTTAAGTCTGTCGATAAATATTTTAAGAATTAATCGGTCAAGATGTGAAATTAGTTTATCGTTAATGCAACATAGTGAGACATGATGTCACGTGATTAACTTACAATTAAGATTATAAATACTAGAAATCCATTGTTATTAAATTTATTAATACTCACAAACAATTCGAAAATACTAGGAAAATCAAATAGTAAAAATAGACTTATAGTCCTTGAAGCAATACTATTATAACAAAAAAATCAATAAAAACAATTATGACATATTAGTCAACAACATAAAATGCACATATAAAAAACCAATTAAACAAACACACGCCAGACCTCGCCCACGTCACAACACTTGTTACCTACTTCAAATACTAGTTCGACGAAAGTCACCAATTTTCTCTACCTATCCTGATGATGACTTAAGAAGTCGAAAGCTTTGACTATGCTTAACGAGGAGCCAAAAGTTCCCAAGACAAGTACCAGGGAAAATAAGGAGATAAAACCTCTATGGTACAGGGAGATAAAGTGATTTATTTACATATGAAATACCAAAGACTATAAGTAGCTACAGTTATTACCCATGAAGCAGTTAAGTGCATGCTACTTCCCGTGAGTCAGTAACACTAGACTATAATAGCATCGCTGATAGCTAAAGAATTGAATGAACAATTATCACTTGATAATTATGAATATGTACAATCATGGCTTAAGATACTAGCAGCTAAAGCTAGAACAAAAATGCAACAGGATTTAAAATCAGTTGGAGGAGAAAAAAAACTGATCTCTTATTGTCAACTGCTGTTTGTGAGGCCATCATAGAATTATCAGAAATTGTCCACTCAAGACAGTTGAAGGAAGATAGTGAGGAGACAAAAGCTCCCAGAAGAAGTGACAAGGAAAATAAGGAGATAAAACCTCTTCAGTACAGAGAGATGAGGTAAATCACTTACATATGAAATCCCAAAGACTATAAGTACCTACAGCTATTACTCATGAGGCAGTTAAGTGCATACTACTTTTTGTGAGTCAGTAACACTAGACTATAATACTTCTTGTACTTTTGTTCTAAAATGAATTTGAAACAATTTCTGACAGAATTTCCTCTTTATATGAGAAAGATTATTTATTATTATTTGGAAAAGTCGATTAATAAAATCAAATGTCTGCTCTTTTCAATAATTGTTAATTATTTTGTAACTTATTGTTCGGTGTGTGTTCTTTTTTTTCTTTTTCTTTTTCTTTTTCTTTTTTTTTTTTTTGTATGTATCCGTTAGCACCGGATACTGGTGCTGAATACATTTAACACTCATTCTTCTCTGTGTATCATTCACCTCGACGATACAGCACAAATTAAAATAATTAATGAAAATTTATTGTACTAAGCTACATGGTACAATAAATTTTCATTAATTTGGGGGGGGATTAAAAGTTTTATTATTTAACATACAAAATACTCCCACTATTTTAAAAACAATTTATTGATTAAAATGACAAATAGTTGTTTAATAAAGATGCAATTTGCTTATCTTTTCTTTAAGTTTATATATATATATTTAGGAAAAATTTAAATCTGCATGGCACTTTACTCCAATTGGCTCATTCGCTTGCTTAAACTCAACGTTGATTCTGATTCCGCAGAACTGGGTTGAATGTGAAAAAGTAATTGTTGTTAACATTCTTTTTTTCATTCGGTTTTTCCAGTTACGAGTCCTTTTTTAAAGCTGATCGTTTTGTGTTCATTTTGTTTAGTTCTTTTTCGTAATAGATTTAATGTTTAGTATAGAGCTTAGAAAAACTTCGCAGTGTGAGATAGGCAAGAAGTAAGGCATGTAGCAACATGTCAAAGCACGGCAAAGGGCAGTCCTTTAAAGGCAAGAAAGGGCAAAAATATTTTAAGTCAAGTGATAGCGATTGCTGCATGAGTCGTACGATTTTTTTAATCAAGCACGGGCAACGCCGGGCCATGCTGCTAGTCAATCATAAAACCAACTGGAAAAAAATAATATAATATCCAAAGAATCTTTTTGATCAATAAATGAAACAAGAAATATATATATATATATATATATATATATATATATATATATATATATATATCAACAGATGCGCCACCATTGTTAATGCGAATTCGCAATCTTTCATGAAAACATCATATAGTTTTGGCACATTTCAGCTGTTATCAAACCTGTCTCTTCTTCAGTTAAATTCCGTCCAGGGTCTGACAGTAAACTATATCCGGCAGCAAGGCCTCTGATCAGGAGGTTTTGAGGAGCGTGGAACCACCTCTTAATTGCTGGTGTTCCCAGGTCCACCCTGACCCGGGGTGGTAGCACCTGTTAGGGTCCCAGCGATGGGCAAATAGTTAAACTGGGGTCAAAAGACTATGAATGTATAAAAAATGTTATAGTAAATATACTAATGATATATTTTCATAGTAGAAAAAAATGACAGCAATACATTTTCGTAAAAAATATTTTTTAAAATTACCAGAAATAGATTGAAGTAAAAAAAAGAATATTACCAGAAATCTGTCATTTCCTTCATAAACAATTTTTGTAAAAGAAATTACTAATTACGTATATAATTATAATTCTATTTCAGCATTAAGTGACCCATGAGGTGTTGATATACCGCTAAACAAAAAACAAAAAAAAACAATCAATTAAATTCACACTCCTCCCCGGTGTTTTGAACAGGAGTAGTGGTTTATCCCTTGTTTCCTCTTTAGGATTGGGTTTCCGGTTCCTTCTAAAGTACGCCTACACTCTGAAATTTTTATTTATTTATTTATTTTTCCTCAATAGGAGTAGATAGGTTCGCTTATCGTTCGATTCACACTCCCCCCTCGGTCTTTTTGAACAGGAGTAGAGGTTTATTCCCTTGTTACCGGTTCACGGTTGGGTTTCCAGTTTCTTGTAATTTTTTTCATTCGCTTTCACTCTCAGTGGCCTCTTGCGTCTTAGTGACATTATCGCCTTGCTGGTGTTGAATTGATTAAAAAAAAGAAAAAAATATTTCAGTTTTTCTGTTAAAAACTCCCAATTGTGTTTTGTCACCTTTCAGCAGTTATCGAAACTGTCTCTCCTTCAATAAAATTCAGTTCACACTCCTCTCCGGTCTTTTGAACAGGAGTAGAGATTTATCCCTTGTTTCCTGTCTAGGATCGGTATTCTGGTTCCTTGTAAAAAATTTTCATTCTCTTTTTCACTCCCAATAGCCACTTGTGCCTTAGTGGCATTATCGCCTTGCTGGGGGTGAAGTGACGTTGCTTCCTAAATCAATGGTCCCACTCCTCCTTGGTTTTTGTGAAAATGAATTTTACAAACTAGTTACCATAATTGGACTGTTAGAACTAGGTCAGGTTAAAATCAGCTGATAGGCTCTCGTTATCGAAATTTTTGGAGTTACACCCATAAACTGAGGTATCATTTACATAGATTTTAGTACTTTTTTTATTTAATATGTGTTATTTTTTCGAAGTATTATTAAGTTGGTGCAAAAATAATGTCGTTTTCTCACATATGTTACTATGTGAGAAAACGACATTTTTTTTTTGCACCAACCTAATATTAAATTTAATCTTTTATATTGTTATTTCTATTATGCCTGTATCAGCAATAAACGGGTTCCAGGGCAGAGTAACAGATATTAGCGTCGAAGGGGGAATAAGCATGCCGAGTTCAATGTCTGTTGCATACACAAATGCTCTTTGGAAAGGTATGAATCATTTTCCTCTCCAGTTAGGGGTTAAATGCTACGATAGACTTGACTATCTAACGTTGTGTAGTAACCAACCTAAAAGAAGGAAAATTCTGAATTCAAACCGTGGAGAAGGCAATGGACTCGACTGTTTTCTTTTCCAAAGAATGCATGACACAGATGATAAATAAAATTAGGAAACTGTAAAATCATAATCGTCTACGCCCTGAAGAGACATGTCAGTTTAGTTTTTAAATGATCAGTAATAACATTAACATTTATTTTTTTTATACTCATGATTATGTTGTCGATAATATTCGTGTCTCTTCACCATTTTTTTTTGTGGGGGGGGGGGGATTTTGAGTTTTCTAAAGCTGAAAAGATTAAAAATTTAAAAAAAGAATGAAAAGGAACCGAATTCTTTTGTATTCATTGTAAGGGCAGCAGTTGCTCCGAAAACAAATAAAGAAGATTTTTTTAATTACACAATGGAAAATGAATGCGAAAAAAGACTGCAAAGTGTTTTATATGGAAAAAAAAATAATCAGATGACAGGCAAAGACAGAGAAATATTTCAGCCTGACTGATAAAAAACAAAACAAATAAAAATAAATGCATGTAATATAAAGTGAATGCAATCCAAGGGAGGTAATGCTTAATGACTTGTTCGCTCGTGTCGACCTGACAAAAGGAAAAGAAACGATATATGGGAAACATTGTAGTAGAAAATTTATTTAAAATACCCAGACTGATACACAAAAAAGATATATACATTTTTTTCTTCGCGTAATTTTAACCGAGCTTAATTCTGGAAAATTCCCAAGTTTAAACCTTATTTCATCCTTTTTTTTTTTCTTTCCTAAAATGTAACAGTAATACGAGGAAGAAAATTTAGTTATATTTCTGCATTTCACTTAATTCTTAATGTCGGGTCGGAGTTTTCTTTCATGCTTCAAATATGATTAGTTCCAGGAGTAATCTGTGGCATACCATGCCATGTCAGTAAACATCAAGCTGAAATAAATAAGTTTCCATAAACTAAAACATAATTTAAAAAAAAAAAAAAAAAAGGGAACTGGTTTGAAAAATAAATAACTGAGAAGGGTGGGGGTGACATGTACTAAAATCACCCGACCCGACCCAACGCCATTGTGATGAACGGGGAAAATGTCAGTCATATCATGCTAATTAGCTTCACACTAAAAAGGAAAAGGGTTTCGAAAAATTGTTTCTTTTTTTATTTTAAATCAACTATTATTACATATGTATTTATATTAATTCATTTTTAATTCACATAAAAATTCTCAGACTAATAATAAAAATTAAGTAATTCATCGAGTCTAGAAAAATCCTCA
>OZ010603.1:46084463-46189463 GCA_963932145.1 Acanthosepion lycidas | reverse complement strand
TATCAACTGATAAATGGTAGGGATAATTCCAAGAAGGACATTAATCCAAAGAGAGCTCAACGTAAGTAAAAGAGCAATATAATAATGAGTGCAGAGACGATCCTTAAAAATCCATTCGGTTATAATTTATTTCATGAATATACAAAAATATATTCATCTCTTCAGACCGACGTTTTCTTATTAAATGAAGTCAATTTATCCAGACGAACGGAAAAGGGAAAGGAAAAAAGAAAAGGATAAAAATTTAATATTAAAATATGAAGAAAGAAAAGAAAAATTTCAATATAAGTTTTTTTTACATTTTAGTGCGAGGGGGAGGAAGAGAGAGATTGGGAAGAGAGGGAGAGAGGCAAGGAGAGAGTGAGAGAGTGAGGGAAAGAAAGGAAAGGCGGAAGAATTAAACATGAGCCGATAGGGTGACCTAGAAATGATTTTTTTTTCTTTCAGGACTGGACAAGTTAAAACCAGGGCGAGGGATGAGAGCGATCAGATTCAAAGTAGATACATTTCACTCTAACGATGTGAAAAATACGAAACTACAATCAATACAAGGCACGTGTGCCACTCAATGTAGATGACTACTGATAAAATGTTTATGATGAATGAGGTGCGTGCCATGAACAAAAGAGGTGATAAAAAGGGAATCTTATGGGGGATCAGGAGCATATTAAGATTTTAGTTTTCAGGGAAGCATCCAACTTCGAGCCTGTTGTCCAAAGTAGCAACATCTGTCTGGCAATAGCCTATTGGATTAAAGCGTCGATACGTGAATTTTGTGACATCGCAATTGTGAGTTCAATCCCTGTGCTAGACAGTCTGTACTTAGACCCAGTGGAAACAAGTCGAGCATTAACTGAGCAGTACTAAAAATAAGAACGAGATCAGATATTGCTAGACATGGACAAATAAAGGGTTCAGTTCAGAAATCCCTTTAGCTTACTGGATCGATATACCTCTGATGAAAGCCGGTGTGCACAGCGGCTGGAACGTTGTGATAACAACAACAAAGATGAGGACAATAATCCGCATTATAAATAATGTAAATAAAGTAGAAATTCTTGGGGAAAAAACCTGTCTTCTGAGTGAAAGTTTAGCCTTACATTTGTATTGATTGATTTGTTTTTTACGGATTATCAACCATCTTCAGGTTATTTAAAGTCAGAAAATATTTTTAGATCATGACAATTTTTGGTTTGGGAGATTATGATTTACTAAGTTAAACTACAAAACAGAATGCATGGTCATCAGTAAAAGGATGAACCCGAAATGCGATTTGCAGGTCGGGAACACTAGAATCAAACCGACTCGGAAGTTTAAATATCTGGGAATAGTCCTAACAGAGGACGGTAAATCCGACACAGATCCGTAGACGTATTGGGATGGCCAAGGACACTTTCCAAAAGCTGGGCATAGTATTGCGAGACAGGAGGATTTCGTGACATCTGTCCTTCTTTACGGCAGCGAATGTTGGACGATTTCTTCAAAGATGAAGAAGAAGACTCAAGGCGACGGAGATATGGTTCTACAGCAGGACGCTAAGGATATCATGGACCGAGCATGCGAGCAACAATGAGGACTTAGAGAAGACGCAAACGAGGAGGAGGCTTATCATTAACATCGGGAAGAGGAAGCTGAAGTTTTCAGGACACATAATGAGAAAGGTGGGCCTGGAGAATATGATACTCACGGGTTGAACAGAGGGAAAGAGAGACAAGAAAAAACAAGGCATGACATACCTAGCGGCTTTAAGCAAGTGGATGGCAGAATGTGATCTGGGGGAGAAAGCAGAGGGAAGGAAATTGTTGAGAGCTGCAAGGGATAGAGGGAGGTGGAGACCAATGATCGCCTACGTCCTTAAAGGACACGGATGCGCGTAAGTAAATATAACGAATCTAACGGAAATTGAAACTCGTGTTTCCGATTAATAATTCCAATTAGATAACGCCCAAACATTTAAACTAACAGCACCCGTACAGTATTTACATTACTGGGACCATTGTCCTCATACTTGTCACCATATTTATCACAACGTTTCGGCCGTTGTACGCTCCGGCCTTCTTCAGGTGGTTGGAATTTCGAACTGAACCCTTTATTTCGATCACTGGGGTAAAAAAAAAATATGGAGAAAAATTTAGAAATCCTACCAGAAACTGGCACGAATATCGAACCATCTGACATTCCTACACCGATGCAGAGACCTACAACTCATCCTTTCAGGCTTGGCACCAAGACTTCCCATCAATTCAAGAAGAGCTCGTCGGGTCGCAGAGAAAGCGGGACACTACCTTGTCCGAGAGAGAATCCAGTACAATCGTTGGATAAAACATCGACTACAAGGTCATATCTCCCAGACGCTCGAGGATTTCTTCAACAGAATTACTAATGAAGAAGACCAGAGAAGGATCCAAAATGACCTGGATAAATCCTTCAGACATGAATTTGATGTAGTCAAGGCTCGCCAAGTGCAAAAATTAAATAGACTGAAAGATCAGAAGGTGAGGCACAAGGTCCATCACCCACCAGTGAAAGCATAGGTCAACATCAGCCAATATCAGCTGAGTGCCTCTGAGGAGTCAGTATTGAATAAGGGTCTCAACTTCGTCACAGCCATCAGGCGGGTGCCATACTTGGACATCATTGCCAGAGTCGAGGAGGTAGTCTTGAACTTCCCTCAGGCTCAGGCGGATGAACTAAGATGGAAGGTAAGACAGGCCTTGGAGAGATCCAAGTTGCCCAGGTCTAACATAACAAAACTGGAGAGGATGGCGATTGGATCCCTACAGAGGAACGAAAACATCATCATACTACCGGCTGACAAAGGTAATGCGACTGTAGTGATGGACAAATCAGAGTATACAAGAAAACTGGAAGACCTCATTAGCAATGGTAGCTACAGCAAAGTGAAAAAGAATCCTACTATGAAAACGGAACGCAAACTGTCACAGATCCTAATCAGAAACAAGGATCACTTCGCACCCAAGACGTTTAGGCAGTTATCGCAGCGTTACACAAAGTTACCTCACATATACGGTCTCCCTAAGATTCACAAAGACGGTATTCCGCGCAAGCCGATTGTTAGTTGCCAAGGCTCTGTGTGCCACCCTCTGAGTCGCTTCCTTGTAGATATAATTGACCCATTGATCGTAAAGTCTCCTTCATATGTCCGAAACTCCGCCCACTTCGTGGAAATAATCAAAGATGCTCCCATCCTATCCAACCAGATGGTGAGCTTGGACGTGGTGAGTTTGTTCACCAAGGTACCCACGGAGGAGGCACTCTCAGTAGTCAGAGACAGATTGACCTCTGACTCTTCCCTAGAAGAATTTAGCATTATTCCAATAGATAATCTGATGGAGATGTTGACTTTCTGTACACAAACAACACACTTCGGAATGGGATCACACATATATCGACAGGATGAGGGCTTAGCAATGGGCTCGCCATTATCACCAGCAATGGCGAATATATACATGGAATACTTTGAAGAAATGGCATTAGAATCTATATCTCTAAAGCCTACTATATGGTTAAGGTAGGTAGATGACACCTTCATACTCTGGCCACACCAGGAAGATGTCCAGGTTCTACTGGACCATGTGAACTCAATAAGACCTTCCATACAGTTCACAATGGAGAAAGAGAGTAACAACACACTCCCATTCCTGGATGTACTAATATCTCGAACAGAGCATGGGTCCAAGACATCCGTATACCGTAAACCAACATTCACCGGACAGTACTTCAATTTCAACTCCCACCATCCATACAGCGTAAAGAAATGGATCGTCCGTTGCTTACAACACCGAGCAAAAGTCATAAGTGGCGACCCAGAGATGTTAGATAAAGAATTGGCCAGTATAAGTAGTACCCTACAACGTAACAACTACCCTGGGTACATGGCGGCAGCCCCAAAAAACTGGGATAGGCGGGTACAAGAGGAGGAGGAGGACAACAACACTCAGAAAACATTCTGCCTGCCTTATATGAAGGGGTTATCAGAGAAAATACAAAAGATCTGCGGTCCATATAACATCAGGACAACCTTCAAGAGCTTGACAACACTTCGCAGATATTTCTCTCGAGTGAGACCCTCCATAGAGGAGAACATGACTAAAGACTGTGTGTACGCTATCCAGTGCAGCTGGGGAAAGGAATATAAAGGAGAGACAGGCCGCCCCCTCAAGGTAAGGCTTCAAGAACACCAGAAAGCTGTAACGCGAGGGGAAGTAGAAAAATCAGGCGTGGCTGACCACATATGGAGAGAGAAAGGAGATCACTGACCCCTGTGGGATCATGTTGAGATCATAGACATGGAACACCATTGGGAAATTCGTAAACTTAAGGAATCAGCACATATGCTAGGCCTCAAAAATCTCCTGAGCCGACCAAGCATAGAAATAAATACAATATGGGAACCAGTAATAAGGAGTGCCAGAGAAAAGCAATGATAACAAAGTTGCAATATGAGCTCTGGTAAAAACATGGAATGATAACAGCAAAATTGCAATATGAGCACTGGTAAAAATGGTTGAGATGAGAAATATACAGTCATATTCCATATGCAATTCAATGACAATAAAACTTATTTTTTTACTACTAGTAATCACCTAATACAAGGCCCAAGAGGCACTCAACATAGAAGGTATTGTATTGCGGTGTTGTATGAGCGAGCGAAAATGCAAGAAGGGAATTTGATGAGGTTATACAAGAACGATAAAGGTTAACCTTAGAGCTGAGGAGGTCAAGACTGTAGAGATTAGATTAAACGCGTGCATTCTTGAATATTGACATGTATATATAGACATAAATGAAGAATGAATATTGAAAAAAAAAGATTCCTGTTGGTAATCAATAATCGATTTGCAAAAAAGTGTTGTATTTATTTTGTTAAAATTTCGAGGTTTACTCAAATCACAAGAAGAAAGCCTGATGTCATTTTGCTAAACATGAAAATAATCGCCGAACTTAACTATAACTTCTGTTTAATCATCTTTTAACTCTATGTCTAATACATACTTTTGTATATTCGCAAAATACACACACAGACACATATATATATATATATATATATATATATATATATATATATATATATATATATATATATATATATATATATATATAACCGTGGGTAAGTAATCCAAGTAGATCCTATTAATATAAAATATTAAAACTGATCCAAAAAAAGAGCTCAATGTATATTTTATTATAGAGCATAGGAGTGAATTATAATGAGATCCAAGCAATTTACTTCCACAGATGATCATCTCCTCCGTGGGAAAGTAGTTTTTCCATGGACTTATCAATGCAAATACATTTTGTATTTGCATTGATAAGTCCAGAAAAACCTACTTTCCCATGGACGAAATGATCATCTGTATGAGGTAAATTATTTAGATCTCATTAATTTTAATTCACACACATACACACACAGACATATATATATATATATATATATATATATATATATATATATATATATATATATATTATGAAATGGATTAAGTCCGACAATTATTTAATATATGTTCTGTTTATACGTTATTTGTATGTATAAAATAACGTATAAACAGAAATTATATTAATTGTTGAACTTAATCCGCTTCATTATATGTTGGCATAGTTTACGTTAAGATACGTTTCGTGAGCAGATATGATCGATCGAGAAAAACCGTTGAAGATTGTATGTTTATAAACAGTAATTCGGACTTTGCTAACCAGACGCTTTTCTGTAGTTGAATGTCACAGCACGTCAGTTCAAATAACGTTTTCCGTATATGAATACAGATAAAATTCTTGTCGGAGAACGCATATTTTCTACGAAATTTCTCGGCTGGTAAATGTAGTTAATAGAACATTTATTTAAATAAATTTTCTCTATAAAAAAAAACGTCTAAACAGAATATATATATATATATATATATATATATATATATATATATATATATATATATATATATATATATATAATGCGAGTGGAATGTAGATGGTGGATATTAATGTGGTTCGTCAGAATACATACCATGGAAATAGCGAGAGGCTCGCAACTTTTCATCTGTGGAAATGTCTCCTAAATCCAACTTTAAGTAGATAAAATATAACTTTTCACTATGTCAATAATGTTTGTTCGTTGTTTTTGCTAAGTATCCAGGGTGCGATGGTTAACTTAACGCCATTTTATACTTTTAATTTCACGTATGCACGTTGTTTGTTTTTGATTTTGTCTACTGCACAGTAAAGTAGGGTCAGTTGGGCACCATCTGTGAGAAAAAGAGCACCATGACGCAATTAACTTTCCTCAAAAATTTTTGAAACGGCATTCTGTACCGTTTGGCATTCGCACTGGAAGCTCCAACACGAATATTTCACAGTGTTTGGATGTCTATCTGAGGAGAGTGCAGAGGATTCGGAAAGAGTTGGATGGCATACCCAGTCAGTATCATGGCGTTTGGGGGGATCACTAAGCATTACTTCGCCGTGCCTCTACAACCCTAGACATTAACCAGTTTTAGATAGTAGTGATCTGGGAAGCATCCTATCGGGTGTCGATCCCACAAAGCAACAGTTCGTGGGAAGAAGCTGTTCGGGTGGAAGTTACATCTCATCAATAGAATACGAAGGCAACGAAGCTTGTTCGCTACAATGTGCGTGGCATGGCGGGTCTTAGCTGTGAAGGTTAGAACTGATAGGACTAAGGATGTAGTCCGTCAGAATTCTTGCTATGGAAATAGCGATAGAGTAGAAAGAGGCTTGCGACATTTCATCTGTGGAAAAGAGTAGACTGGAAAATAATTAATCACCCACAGTGCCGCGCAGTCGCTTTTGAACTCTACCAAGAGAGGCGAGTGGAGATTGGGCAGCTCCATCCAATGTATGGCAGCAATACTCCATTTTTTGGTCTGATCTGGTCTGATCTGGCTCTTGTAAATATAGATCATAGCAGAAGAAGTCAGACACTTACTGAAGCGGTGCACTGCACCGGCTATTTTTCCAGCATTATTCTTTAGCAATAAATCAATATGAGTTCCAATATGAGTCTAAGCATGAGTCCCAATAGATGTTCAGAGCAAGAAGCATCCTCGAGGAAACACCCACCAACCATAAGAGGTGAAAGTTCAGTGTCTACTCGGAGTGGTGGAACGGCACTAGTTTAAACTAGTTACTAAACTTGATCCCCGCATTGTGAGTGAGCTGATGGATCGTTCGGCAACAGCTTCTGTGAATAAGTTCGAGAATTTTCTCCACCGTTTTTTCCGTTTGACAGGTGATTGAACACTAAAAGCTCATCAACTGGGGCTGACTCTCGACCGACCTTGAAACGCGAACGCTACACAAAAAATGTGCTTGACCTAAAGAATATTCGCTCAAACTTTACAAAACCTTTCCAATGTCTCAGTAACAGTTTTGCCTATAGCCTCAAGTTATAGCCGAACAATATTTCTCTCTACACTTAAGTATAAACCCAATCAAATATCTACCTTTAAACTAACGTATAATTTTAAAAAAACAACACTGACTGGCCCAACGATGATATATCATAGAATCCAACCACTCAAGTCGCCATCCTTTACTAATTCGATAATTTTCCTCTTCTCTACTTCATCTCAGTCTTAAGTGTTTCCTGGTTTATGACCAGAGATAAGTTCAGTGAAGTGGGATCTTCAAAATCTGCCCCCAACTTGACCAAAGGATCAATTTCGAGTCTTCATTTCTCACCAAAGGATCAATTTCGAGTCTTCATTTCTCATATGCTTGTGAGTGCGCAGTGTATCTCTTCCAGTTTTTGTGTACACCGATGCGAACGAGACTAGAGATGAAACATGGTTTGGTTTGATTTGTTTTACGGCTTATCAACGTCAATGGTTTATTTAATGCCAACAATTTTTTTATTATTGGTAATTTTTTTTTTCAAAAATATAATTTTTGTAATATGTTTTTCTTAAAAAAATCTATAGCTAGTATCTTTTTTTTCTTTCTTTTTTTTCAAAAATGTATTGCTGGAAATGATTTTTTGCAAAATATTTCTCGTATTAAAACCTATTTTTATACTTTCATAGTGATTTGACTCCTGTTTTGGGGGTTAACACCTTGCCCAGAACTGGGACCCCAACAGGCGCCACCACCTGGAGTCAGGGTGGACCTGGGAACACCAGCAATTAATATGAGGTTCCACGCTCCTCAAAACCTCCTGATCAGAGGCTTTGCTGTTGGACGTAGTTTATCGTCATACCCTGGATGTGGAGTTTCATTGTCGGTCGGTGAAAAGCTGATAGACGGTTCTGTTTGTACGTTCGCGATGGTAAATCTCTTGCCTATAGTTTTTTTAATGGTTTCACCCCAAGGAAGGCAATAAAGCCACTATGACATAAGTAGTTACAGAAGGTGAAAGAATAAGAAAGAAGAAAAACATTAAAGAGCGAAAACAATAGAAGAAAAGTAATCAAGAAGACAGCAGATAATAATTGACATGGCATTTAATTTTTTTTTTTTAAGATCAAAATTGGCTGGAAAACATGGAGTCGGAAAGGAGTTCCACAAGTGCCAAGTGCGAGAAAAAATCAAAATGTAAATTGGTGACACCTTGCTGCCAATCAGGTCTCACCAATTAATGCGCTTAAATTCATATAGTCTAGATAAAGGAAAGTTCAACCGAACAATTACCATGAAATTATTTATAGAAAGGAACAGAGAAGCGTCACTGAAGCCGAGATGTCAGATCAGGATGACTAATATTGCTGATTATTCTTTGGTTGTTATCAAGAATATTTAAATATATTGCAGGAGCACCTGACTATATGTGCTAGCAATATTCAAAGCATGGAAGAATGGTAGACTTATAAATATGTAAAATAAATTCTAGGGCAAAAAAAAATTATCTAGCATGACATAATGAACCAATTTTTTTAGCAGAAAAACTTGCAATTGATTCAATATAATCTTTCCATTCATTGTTAGAAGGCGAAAAGAGGTCTCACAGATGATTAACAGAGAACAATTCCACTTTAGAGGCGTTTTTAATCCGATATTTTATAACTTTAAATGTTATTATAATGGATACTTCATATTTGAAACAGACGCCTCATTTTTATTTATAAACATTTTGAATATTACAACTATCAATCTGCACATTGAAGAAAGACTAGAAAAAGAAAATGCGTTTCTGGGTATTGGAAAAATGGGGAATAAAAATAAATCCATTAATTCTTTAGAAATTGCTTTGTTTACGTCTCGATTACGAAACTAAACAGATATGAAGCTATTGGGAAAATAATTAGAGTTACGTGGATATGCTACTTTAATAGGGGAAAATAGAAGCTATGCTTGATACATTGCCCTCTGTGGCCGAGCCGCATAAAGCACACCGGATTGAAAGATGGTTTTCTCTATAAAGTCAGACACAGGTTCAAAGCCAGCTGAGGAACGACATTTTTTAACTAGTTTTCTCGAATGTGCAGGCCGATAAACGTAATAAACACTGTTTAATAAACTACTAATTTTTTAACTATTTTTAGTTATATCTGAAATTTTACGCGCTTACGCACAAATACATATATATATATATATATATATATATATATATATAGATAGATAGATAGATAGATAGATAGATATGAATAAATATAGTCTTGAGATGTGCTATATTTATGGGATAAAGTGCTCAATATCAGAGATAGAGCGTGTGTAAATATATTAGTGAACATAGAAGTCAACACTTAGAGGCGACAGGCTGTTTCATGCTAGATGCAATCGTCAAGCCAGTGTTCACTATTATATATATATATTATGAATTAACTGATTTAAAATATTTTTTCGCTACACATTTCTAACCATGTTTCAAAAATGGAAGCTAAAAGCTTTGAATTTAATTTTAATTTTGTAATTATATATATATATTGTTTAAATGTTTATAATTGTTTACATTATTGTTTAAAATTGGAGGATCGAGCGTTTCTAGATGCAAATAAGTGTGGATATAGGCGTGATGACTATATAATTACTGACAGTTTCACCCAACAAATGTTATCCATTGTCGACCATTAGAAATTTTCGACTAGTATTTCTTCTATTTTAACTTCAGTTGCTTTTCGCAACTATTCACAGATGAAAATGTACGAAAATTAAAAGAATTATGTCAAAAATTAATATTTTCCTTCCAATAATCTCGTTTCCATGTTATCGCCATGCAATTTTGACTGATGTTCGCTTTATTATTTCCTGGTTGTCTTAAAAATATGGCGTAATGGAGAAAGCTATGAAATGGTCACGTGGCTGCTTTCTTGATTTTTTTTTTTCTCCAAGTCGCGCGTGGGTTGGCTGCTGACACTGGTTAGTTCTAGCGCGCTGGCAGTGAAAATGTCAAAGGAAATTCAGAACTGATTCTTCTAATTGCAGTTTCTCTCCTTGTGACATTCGATGAGTTCCGTTGAATCTCGGTTGACAAACGAGAAATATATCGCCGAAAGAAAGCGGCAAAAATTTCTGGAAAGTCGAATTAAACAAAATTGCGAGAGACTTTGGGAAACAAAAAAAAAAAATGATGCACGATTAGCGCATCGGTTATTTGTGCGAAAGTAAACGCAGCTGGAGTTTGAACTCGGTACGCCGGTCTCAGAATGGGACCGGCGTACCGTGTTCAAACTCCAGCTGCGTTTACTTTCGCACAAATACCCTTTGAAATTTATGAATCCGTCTCTTCTCGCTCAACAGACGGGCCTCTCTAGCTTTGGATGGCGACTAATATAGAACAACAACTCTGAATTCAAAACTGGTTGGGTGTAAGGTTAGTAGTTCCAACCGGTAAAAGTCTATTTACTACTATCATCACTAGCGTGGCGATGCTGTGTTCCTACTAGTGTTGACTAATATGTTATAATAAATAAATTTTAATAAAGGATATAAAAAAATATTATTTTCATTCGAATTATTTTCCTCTGTTGTTGTTGTTGTTGTTATAACGTCTCAACGGTTGTGCTTTCTAGCCTTCATCAGGTGTTTATCCATCCGGGTAACCTACAGGAAATTCTGAACGGAACCCCTTATTTTCTACGAGACAATAGCTTACTGAATTAATATGTTGGTTCGTGAATTTGGTGACAGTAATTGTGAATTCAATCCTGGGACCGGTTGGAAACAGGGCCAGCAATAACTGAGCAATAACTAAACAATACTAAAAATAAAAATTTCGTGAGATACCCTAGACACGAGCAGTGGGACGAGAACAGTCTACCTCCCGTAGATTAAATAAAGAGTTCAGTTCGGAATTTCCTGGATATACAGGGTGATCCGAAAGTCTTGTCACCTCCACCAAAAAGTAATGAGAACAATAGAACAAGTAATACAGTCATACAATTGTACACATGTACTGGATACAGTTTTATTCACTTTCATTGACGCTGTCACACGTCGAGACGGTCTGATGCTAACACCATCATTTTCGGAGGAGCTGGTTTGCCGAATTTTGCAGTGAAGTCAGGTCGTACGTCCTCCATGCTCTTGCCACAATGCACATGATCATGTGTCCATGCACTTACAAGCAGCCTCTCTTCCTTACTGTAGGAGTTCTTGTCAGCCATCTGAAGTAGAAAATTATATCACTTAGGGGTGACAAGACTTTCAGACCACCCTGTACACTTGTGAAGCCCGAAAGGCACAAAAGCCAAAATGTTGGGATAACATCAACAAATCTTAGGACAATAATCCGAATGTAAATAATATAATGATAACTCATCATGTCAGAATATAATATAAATAATAAATATTATAACAATAATTCCTCATCTCCTCACCCTCGGCCTTATATTCGGTGGTAAATACAACTGATTGTAATTCACACAAATATTATGCCTAAAACAAAAAAAATCTTTGACAGAGGTATTCAGTAAGTTTCTTAATTAGTGAATAAAATTTGACTTGCCACGAGCTAAATAATATAGAAAAAACATTTTAAGTTAAGCAACGTCGAGCCTGGTCACTACCTAGATAGGTGACCACTTAGAAATACCAGGTGATGGAAGCTTGGATGTGTGACTGGTGTAATAGATAATGCCTCGGAATTGTTAATCGGAGAGCCGAGTTCCAATTACAGTTAGTTTCGTTATAGTCAGTTACGCGCAAATATCCTTGGGAAACGTATGAACCCACCTCTTCTCCCTCTACCTATGGGTTAATTAGTAAAACTTGTCTACTGCAGAAAGTAACGGCAACATACTGCGGGAAAATATTCTACCTAATCAGACATGAATCGAAAGAAACATGATCGCCCAAGCGTGTATCACTTATGGTATACCAAAAGTCAGTTAAAACTGACTTTTGGTATATCTATGTCTTATATAGTATACGCAAAAATATTTGATAATGTACAACGCAAAGAACTATTTGAAATGCTAGGTAAGCTTGATTTGTTTAGAAAACATATTAGGATAATCCGCAATTTAGAGTGGAAAAAAATCGCCTGCATACGGATAGAAAATGAATTCAGTAAATGCACAAAAATAGAACAAAAGGGGTGAAAAAGAAGGATGTCTTTTCTCATCGAATTTATTCAACTTTAAAACTGAGACGATCCTTAGGGAATAAGAAGTTCTGCCAGCATTTACAACATAAGATATGCAGATGACACAGTGTTGATAGCAGACTACATAGACTCTTACAGAAGGTAGTAAAGAACAGCAAGAAGAAAGGACTAATGTCAATTATAAGAAACAATATGTAGGATTTTTAGCAAAAGTAAGCGTTCAATGTAAGAATTGAAAACACTAAAAAAGAAGTGCAAAAATTTAAATATCTATAAAATATTTTAACAGAAGACAGAGAATGTGACACTCAAATTACAGTTAGTTTCGTTATGGTCAGTTATGTGTATATGTATGTATGTGCGTGTGTATATTTAGCCGTCTAACATATTTCAAGATATTTTAATGTAATTTTGGTGAATGTATCTGTCAAAATGAGATTTCTGTGTTATTTTCATTTTTGCGTCATTTAGATGATAATTTATCCATCGCACCCTCTATATGTAGCGACTTGTGTTGTCATTTGTAAAATACAAAATTTGACTGCACTCGAAAATAATGTATCATCTATTTTATACATATTATTATTATTATTATTATTATTATTATTATTATTGAGCTGTAGTTGTGAGTACAAAAATTTTATTTCTTTAAGACAGGGGCTACCAAGAATCCTTTCAATGAGTCTGTCGGAACCTTTTCCAAGGGCTCCAATTGCAACTGGAATTATTGATGTCCACATGTACCACATTTTTTGAGATTTCCATTTCAAGACCCTTATATTTTTATCTTATTGATAGTTTTTTTTAAAGATCTTCAAAGATTATTATCATTATCGTTTATGTATGTGATGTTTATGTTTTAACATCCTTTAGAGCCGCGTACAAACAGTGATCCTTAGGCCCCATAGAGAATTGTCATTTAATTGATAGCACTTTTCTTAGTATGTGGGGTGTTCCTAGTAGGACGATCTTCAGGGTAACTTATATGTTGATGTTACCGTGGACACAGTAAAATTATCCATTCCTTTTCTCACAAGGCCCAGTGCTCTGATTACTATTGGTGCAGTGTCAGTCTTCATTCCCCACATTGTGTTAATCTCAATCTCCAGGTACTTTTATTGGGACAATTTCTCGATAGTTTTCCGGGGGGGGGGGTCTGTCAGATGGTACTGCTATGTCAATATGCATGCATTTCTTGTCTTTTATGACAATATGATGTCTGTTGGCTTTTATTTCCATATTAGTTTGAATTGGCATGTCCCAAATTACATCGTTATTTTGGGTAACTCTCTGGCTGGTGGTCATACCTTGTCTCAGTGTTTTCGATTTTGTGCTTCTTGCATATCTTTCAGCTCGCATATGTTGTTACCTATGTGCACTGGAAGATATGCAAGAAGCACAAAATCGAAACCACTGAGAGATGGTATGAGCACCAACCAGACACAGTTAACCAAAATAACGATGTAATTATTATTATTATTATTTTTATTATTATTATTATTATTGTTATTATTATTTTCTCAAGATCAAATATTTTTATACATTTATCGTACACTAGTGAGAAATATATCATTTCGTCATAGTGAAAGATATTTTATTTAATGCTGGTTAGTTCTTTTTTAAAATAGTAGATTCGAGTAAATATATATATATATATATATATATATATATATATATATATATATAATTTTACTGTACCTATACTGATAACGCAATCATGACACTTCTCGTTATATACCCCATCCTTAACCATCTTTACTTCTCCCCTGTTTCCTGGTCGTCTCCCCAGTGAAGTCTTGCAAACCAGACACAGTTGAGTCTCCATGTAAAGAAAAACGAACTTACAATGCAAAGAAGGATGTGCCCAAGCCGCTCGGTCGATCGATGAAATAGTTATAACGATTGCAGCCAGCCACTGACCAATCAAGAAAGGTAATGTGCGTTCGTTTGGTCAGCACAGTGGACAGATCAGGGCTAGGGGTGGTGCAGAGAGACACAACTCGCTGGGAAAGCCGGTGGCAACGTTAGTGGTTGGTTAATATAGAGAAGCGACGCCTCCCCATAATGGGCGGGTAGTTGATGTCTATGAAAGAATGCCTTGTGGGGGTAATAGAGAGGGATAACGATTATGTAGATATATAATTACGCTTTATTACCTTTCTCTCTTTCTCTCTGTTTTCATTTTCACCATTTTC
This sequence comes from Acanthosepion lycidas, assembly GCA_963932145.1. NCBI lineage: Eukaryota > Metazoa > Mollusca > Cephalopoda > Sepiida > Sepiidae > Acanthosepion > Acanthosepion lycidas. Next base: position 46,174,754 of record OZ010603.1, on the reverse strand, counting down.
CTATCTTCCCTTTCGCGTCGATTTCAATATTCGCTAATACGACGAAACTGCTTAACCATTCCTTCTCTTCCAGTAACCACCTATATATCGATTTCGTATGCAAATACATACATACATATATATATATATATACATATATATATATATATATATATATATATATATATATATATTGGTTGATTTATTCATTCGCTTACACAAGGAGGTGCTGAAAAGCGTTTGCGAAAAAAAATCTTTTGATGGAGTCGAGAATTTTTCAGCACTTTCTCGTATATCTGTGTATAGTGCCTAAACAGGTTTCATGTTGACTGACTTCATACAGTGATACATTTATGCTAAGATATGTATATATATATATATATATATGTGTGTGTGTGTGTGTGTGTGTGTGTGTGTGTGTGTGTGTGTGTGTGTGTGACTTAACGATATATATTTTTTTATATATGAAAAAACAATATTGCGGAGTTGCATGACAAAGTGGAAAAAGTAGACTTGTGACACGTTTCGTCCTTCGATGAATTCCTGAAGGACGCAACGCGTCACAAGTAAACTTTGTCAAATCTCTCTCTCTCTCTCTCTCTGTATATATATATATATATATATATATATGAAAAATAGATATATATATATATATATATGAAAATATATATATATGAAAATATTATACATATATATATATATATATATATATATATATATATATATATATATATATATATATATATATACGAAATCTCCTCCGCGAGATGAGGAGATTTCGTTCTGATTAGTTGAACGTCCCGATGTCCATGAAATAAAAATAATAAACGAAATGGATAATCTAAGTCTCCGTCTTCTTATTATCATTATTATGCTCTGTAGCCTACATTGAGCTCTCCCCGGATTTATATCCTCCTTGGAATTATCCCTTTCAGTCACAAACTGGTAAAACTGGTATATATATATATATATATATATATATATATATATATATATATATATATCGAGAGAGAGTCAATTGCTGATATCCCTTGAGGAGTGGAGGGACCGATTCTCGCATTCGCCGTCTACGAAAAACTCTGGGGTCGAGATGCTGAAGATAATATCAATCAGCTAAGATATATATATATATATATATATATATATATATATATATATATATATATATATATATATATATATATATTCAAGTATGTTTCATTGAATAAGATAGACACGTGGTATCTATTTATTTTTATAATAATCCTTTCTATTCTGTTTCTTAATGTTAAAATGAAATTCCTCAAAGAAGGCTCCGTAGTTTTTTCTTATCCAAGTACTTTCCATCTCCTCCGACATCATCCTCGGGGGTGAATTACAAAGACAAACTTATTGTAACTCTGATAATTGTGATGGTGATTTTTAAAAATATGGATGATCGTGTTCAGATATAATTATTTTAAAATTTTAAAGTTAGCCGTTTTAACTATGGAATTTTTTGCAAAACAAGCGTCCATATATAAGGGAGTTAACCAGAAATTGGTAGAAATGTAAATGGCATTAAATGTTTCAATGTAGATATACTGTCCAAAGATATATATATATGTGTGTGTGTGTGTGTGTGTGTGTGTGTGTGTGTGTGTGTGTGTGTGTGTGTGAACTACAATTAATAAGATTCAAACAATTTACCTCATACAGATGATCATTTCGTCCATGAGTACGTAGTTTTCCCTGGACTTATCAATGCAAATACATTTACTAAAATGAATAAATTCCCACTTTTCTTCACAGGCAATTTGGAAGACAAAGGAAGGAAAGAAGGAAAAAAGAAACAGCGGAATAAAAGTAGAGGGAGTAAGAATTAGTCCATAATAGAGGCGGGAGTTGTATAGATATAGAACGGTAAGGGAACTTAAGTTGTTGTGGTGGAGTCAATATAGATAAACTCGATGATTGTAAATGGGCACTGACATAAATGTAACCTATCAACACCTGTGCAAAGAAGAACACACACATATACATATATATATATATATATATATATATATATATATATATATATATGTAAAACTTATCAACACCTGTGCAATGAAGAATATATATATATATAAATTCATCAAATTTTAATTTCCGAACCGACTAAAGCAGTAATCAATGAAAGGTGTCCCCAAATGGCCAGTCGGAAGGTTGTCACCTACTTCACCTCTCTTTGCAAACCCGGCAGATATCGGTCCAACCAACCTAGGATATCCTATTAAATCCGCAGTACTCGCCTGCACTTGCCTCTTCGGATTATCAGCTATTTCGATATTTCGATCCCTATAAACTTTTCAGTAACAGGATGAACTCGAATTCTCTAGAAATCTACAAAAATTAATTTAATCACCTGAATTGGAATCTAAGTTTCCTAGTTTCATTGCAGAAAATGCAACCACATCTGGTTTGGTGCTCCTGCTATATATTTAGATATTCTTGATAATACCCCCCCCCCACCGAAAAAAATGCTTCAGTGACTTCCCACCGCCGTAACGTAGCTTTCCTCTGCCTCTTGTATAAATATTTTCACGGTAATTGTTCCGGTGACATTTCCCTTTTGGTAGCTCAACTTCGCGAATTTAAGCGCAGGACTCGATTGGCAGTTAGGTTTCATATTTTCCCTGTTGAAATTGCTAGTTTTAATCATATGTTCTTTGCGAATAGTTTCCTCTCACGTATTTCTCTCTTTTAGAACTCTCTCCCGGTTTGCTGTTTTAATGTCAACTTCTTTTAGACGTCGGTTATCCTGGCTCTCCACAATTTACTGTCCTTTGTAGCTCTTAATAAATTTTGTCTTTTTGCATTGTCTCCTAAATCCAGTTACGCTCTCCATCCATTCAAGTTCGCCAGAAAGGTTATGCGTTGTTTTCTCTACCCCTCTTACCTTCAATCTATCCTGTGAGTATCAAATTTTCTAAGCCCTCTTTCCTCATTATGTGCTTGAGAAATTTCCTTCTGATGTTACGTATTAGTGTCCTTTTAACTTGCACTGTCTCTAATATTTCGTCGTTTTTCATATGTTTGGTCCCTGATATTCTCAACAACCTTCTGTAGAAAGATATTTCCGGTGTTTTAAATATTCTGTAAGGTGATTGTCCAGCAATGGCTGCCATAACGTAACAGTTCAATAGTTTTTTCTTTGTTTCTAACAAAATTTTCCTGTTGTATTTCTTAATACTTTGCTTGACTTTTAGAAGGCATCTTCACAATCACAATGCGCCTTCGGATTTCTGGGTAGTCAGTGACTGGCCACGACTGCTAGTTTCATGCGTTTGCATGCAATATTCAGGCGGCCCGTGGCTGTAGTTTATAGAATGGTTATAGTTTTAATATTAAAGCTCTGCCATTTCTTATGGCATCGAGCACTTTTCTGCCAGTAAGCAGCTTTTGGGCAGATATCTTTTTAGAGCTGCCCGTCTTTTTGTAACATACATACATACATATATATATATATATATATATATATATATATATATGTATGTATGTATGTATGTATAGATAATATTAGTGATAAATATACACATACATATGCATAATATATAAATATATATACGTACATGCTATATATGTATATATATATATGGGATGTGTGTGTGTGTGTGTGTGTATATGTATGTGTGAAAATGTATATATATGTAGGAATGGATGTGTATGGATGTATGTGTATATGTATGTATGTGTGTGTATATATATATATATGTATATGTATATGAATATATATATATGTATATGTGTACATGGGTACATGTGTGTGTATGTGTGTACACGCCTATATGTATGTATGTACGTGTATATGCTATTCTGTATGTGTTTTTGAACATAGAAATATAGGTCCTTGCTAGATTAGATAATCGTTATATTTATTTTTTATATGTTTATATTTGATTTGGAAAACTGTAGTCGATATTAATTTTGTCAAATTTTCTTAATTACACAACCCCATCTCTCTCTCACGCCACCTCTTTTTCTTTTCTTTTCTTTTCTTTTCTTTTATTTTCCTCTCCCTCCCTCATCTTCTGATCTTGAAGATGAGATCGTCTATTGTGTGTGTATGTCACCATAAAATGTATCCTTTCCGGTTACATTTTTAATGTGTTAGACATCCGACAACATTCATATTTCTCTCACTTAAACCGTCTTTGACTCCCCTCTCTAAAACTTCTCTCTGTTAAGTTTCAATCTCCCACCTTCTCTCGTCTGTTACCCCTTTCTATAGCTCTAACATTCGTCCCACACTCCCATACTTACACTCTCTCGAAATTTTATTTTTTATTTCCGGAGTTGTTTTTTCTGTTTTCTTTTTGAATTTGTAGGTCTGATGAATTGGATCGTATTTACGATTCCACTGGAATAAATTATGACCATGCAATATTAGTGTTTAAGCCTTTTTATTATATATATATTTTTTTCCTCCTAATAGACAAATGACAATTATGCTAGACTGACCCTGTATAGACACTGTCACGTTAGCGTTAATGTTCACCACCCCTCCCTATTTATTGCAATGGGTGAGGTACCGCCACAGGGTTAGAATCCTCAGGGCCAGGTATCCTTGTGAACTGACCGGTGAATAAAATACAACAGAGAAGTGATGAACAGATACAACGCAAATCCAGTATTTACTCGACCCACGACGATGGTGATATCTGTCACAAGGTTATTTTAATATGGAGCTCACATACTAACCACTGGTTTGGGATGCTTCTCCGATCGCTACACTCTTAACCTATTTCAGATCTGTGGGTAATTATTATCTTCCCCACATAAACTGTACCATTTCCTCTGTAACCCTCTACCTCGAGTGGCTCTTGGGCTTGTACAGGATGAACATCATCGTAAGAAAAAAAAAGCGTACATATCAGTCAAGACACTAAATTTTCCAGTCCCTAGACTAACGCTGGCATTGTTATCCACTAGGGCAATGGAGGAGGTGCCATCACAGGGTTATTCTTCTTTTAACTAACACACGGCAGACAGTTGAAGGACCGATACTCTACTGATCCTAGTCAGAGGAACGGGCAGCGTTGTTTTCATCGAGCAAGATCGCACAGATACTACAGTGAGCTGAGGGGAAAATGCCGATCCATACGTAAACAGTCGCGTCATTTTTCACGGGTAGTATTCCAGTGTAGCTTTGTACATATGCACGTAGTCTTGTAGATAATTTTTATCTACTTAAGTAACATGTCTGGAACATAATTTCATATTAACGGTCACCCTGCAGCCGACTGGGTCTCTTTATCTTCGTCATTGTTGAACAGACAGTCGATTTCATCATAGTGTCTTTATATTCAGTTTTGCATTCTTCTGAAAGGCATCAAATTTTGTACATATATGTGTGTGTGTGCACGCGCGCGTGTGTGTGTGTATCTGTCTCTGTCTGTGTGTATTGTATGTGTCTGCATGTATCTATCTATCTATATATATATATATATATATATATATATATATGTGTGTGTGTGTGTGTGTGTGTGTGTGTGTCTGTGTCTATATTTTGTGTCTGTATATATATATATATATATATATATATATAATCTTCTGAAAGGCATTCAATTAATTATTCTCCTGTGTCTGTCTTATCGTAAGTAGGACTCATTGTATTATTATTTTTTTGTTCTCGGTGAATCGATTTAGACGGCTTTGAATTGCGAAATTCTTGAAACAGCAGCGACATTGAAAAATGAAACGCTTAAATACTAACGCTATAAAAGAAAGGCATGAATGCAAAATTTCCCTTGGTTTTTTGTTTTGTTTTGTTTTTTTCTCTGCAATAGTCATCATTCTACATGATTTGAAATTTCGATCTCTGAAATATATTTCGTATCTGTTGCGCTCCCGCGCCTCTTCTAACCATTTTTCTGCAGAGTTACGACTGTTTGTAGTGTTGCTTCTTTGGCGAGAGACACGAAGTCTGTCAACTATATGTAACCGTTTTTTTCATCCCAATGGTTAAAAATCACTTCCAGCGAACGAAGCCTGTAGCGGGGACCATCTTTCCTTGAACCTCGAAGACTGTCGCTACAAAATCACAGAGAACTGTACCATAGAAGGCCTTACAAAAGTAGCAACAACTATAATGGATGACATATGTTAATCGAAGAGAAAAAAAAAGGTATAATAAAGATTCTTACTTCAAACGAAAAGTTAAGAAACAAGAAGTCAACAGTGGGAAGAATAACGGTGAACTTGAGAATCCTCTTTTCCTCAAAAATTATTTTAATAGAAAGTTATAGATTGCAACCGAAAATGCCACTGGCTGCTCGGTCAACGAATGCTGAATGTTTCCTTATAAGGAAAAAGCTAATTACTAGTATTATGCTTGTCGATCACCATCTACATTAGGTTGCCCGAGTCATCTGCATATTTGAAAACTAACTCCTCTCACATTTGGTCTAGATCTTCTGCTATGTATCTAGAGATGTTTGATAAAATCCGAAGAGGAATCTACAATGTTATCGGTCCTGACCTGGCATCTGGGCTTCAGTCACTTTTCCACCGCCTTATCGTAACTTCCTAATGTATTTTCTATAAATACTTTTATGGTAATGAGCTTTCCTCTTTGGCGCCTCGATATTAGGAATTTATACGCAGAACCAGATTGGTAGTTAGGGCTTATTATTTTACAGTTAAAATGGCTAGATGTAATCGTAAGTTATATGCTAACAGTTTCTTCTCTCGCATTTCTCGCTTGTATAACTCTCTTCCGGCTTCTTGCTTTCCAATCAGCTTTGATCTTTTTAAAAATCTTCGGGTGTCTTCAGGGCTTGTTTTGGTTTGGAATGTCTTGATTTTTGTTTGGGAGAATATTTTAAGAGCAGTGTTCTATTTCGCTTTATTCAAAACTATTTTGAGGCCAAAATATCATATATAATTATTTCTATTAGAAATAGTAACATAGTTGTCGCTCACGGTCATATAACATTGAAACACCAATTGCCGTTCAATCACTGAAGTTAAGCAATGCCGAGTTTGGTCAGTACATAGATATGTGACAGCTAAGGTGTGCGCGGGTGGTGTAACAGATAACTGAATAGCCGAGATCGAATTCCAGATTAATTTGTTTCATTGACTTAAGCGCAAATACCCAAGGGCTTTCATGAATCACAAAGAGACAAAATCTCTCAAGCATGTCAAATCTGTCCTTACCAACACACATTTGGGTAAGCACTGTAGGCTAATGAACCTACTCCCCACAATGAACCTGAGGAAGGCCTACGTCCAATAAAGTTGAACTAGCTAGTTTTAACCGCCACTTATACTTAAAAGAGTTTCTTTTCTCGCACTTCCCACCTGAATAATTCCCTTCCGATTTCTTGCTTTCCTGATAACTAAAATCTTCGTAAATTTAAATACAAAGTCAATCGCCATCTTCTGTCTTCTTGAACCCTGTTCCTTGTACCTTCCTCAATCATCCCAACTAAACTACTCACTGTAGCCCCATACGTTCTGATGGCATTATAGCCTTACTTGAGTTTAAACGAGTAAAAAGAAATTAGACACACCAGTTCGACTACTATCTGTCTAAACTAAGAATATAGACATGAGTGTTCCTTTACATGTTCTGAGATTGATCTATGCACATTCACTTGAAACGAACCCGTCTTGTCAACGTCGTAGTTGTAAAACCAACATATGCATTAACATTTTTATCAGAGGTACAATCTCCCAAAGAACATTTAAATATTAGTCGAAAATACATTAGTACTTCATCAAAATAATAATAAGCAAATACTGAAAATTCCAGAAGACTTTATATAAGAGAATTGCAGCCAAAAATAAAGTTAGCTATGAATAGAGCAACAAAGTTCTTAAACATTTGTAGCATCAAAATTTTATATAAAATCCAAGATTAAAATGTGATAATTAAATAATTTTTTGCTATTTTTTTTTAATTAAATACTTGAATAATGGGGAAAAAAATTTCGCGTCTGAAACGCTGTAAACGAACAGCGAAAAATATTTTGAATTTACGAAGCTACTGTCTACACATCCACAGATATTTTAGCCCCCAGAAGATGGTCTCAGATGAGATTGAAAGTACTTGGCAAAATAAAAATTATTTGAATGAAAATTTTGGAATTTTTCTTAATCAGTTTTCTACAGCCACAAAGAAATTAATTCGTGGATTCAAATAGGATTACAATTAAATAACTGACATAATTCGTCTAAATTTTTTAAACAAACCAGCTTGAATATATATATATATATATATATATATATATATATATATATATATATATATATATATAGTATGAGAAACAAATAAGAAAAGTTTAAGTTTCTTCAGAGAATGAGATATGGATAAAGAAATGTCTAGTATTTTTATTGGTTTGTTGCTTGATTCCCATTGGTTAAGCAGACTTCATATGAATTTGACGTCATGCGGCGTTCATGTGCATAATTTATATAAGTTCATCATAATATTTATGGTTAAAAATGCTCAATATGAGAGATATAACGCATGTATATATAAAAGTCGACACTGAAGTCACCAGAGAGCTGCGACGGAAATTCCGTTTGTCCTGAAGGACGCAGATTCGATTCCTACCAAAGAGATCATTTTTTCTTTAATAAGAGCTCTCAAACATTTAGCCCAGTAGACAAAAATAAATAAATATACTGTTTAATAAATAACGTTTGACACACACACACACACACACACACACACACATATATATATATATATATATATATATATATATATATATATATATATATATTTATATATATATATATATATATATATATATAGAGAGAGAGAGAGAGACAAACAGACAGACAGACAGACAGATAGATAATATTAGTGGTCAATATATATATATATATATATATATATATATATATATATATATATATGTCGCAGCTCTTGAGGTTAGAATCGCCCAACATGTCCCGGGCTGTGTGCGCAGGCATGAGCTTGTGACATCCGGGTGTTCGCAGACTCATGCCTCTGCTATCAGTGAACATATATTAAATTCTGTTGTTTGTAGGACTGAGTATTCTCCCCATTTCTTTTCGGTATTGCATAGGGCTAGGAACAGACTCCACCTCGACATCTTGGAGTCTGTTATCATCAACATACGTAGGCCGGCCCTTTGCGTACAACGGGAGATGAAGTTTAAGTTGGCCTTATTCGAGGAAACGGTTACATGATTTCAGGTAAAACAATTTTTCCCCGCCTCACCATCTTGTTTTATTACGGTATTAATAAAAAATTTTCTTGTTAGTACTCCGTTTTAGATTACCGACGATTGTGTTTGAAAATGTGTCGGTCGAAAGATACCTTACATTTTAAACGTGGATATTATTGTATCTTATGTTTAATATGATCCCATATTTTTTATTCCTCAAATGTTTGATTAGATTTGGCAGTACTAGAAATCTGTTTAAATATATATATATATATATATATATATATATATATATATATATATATATATATATATATATATATATATATATATATATATATATGTCGCAGCTCTCTGGTGAAGGAAATAAATAGGACACCTAAAGTAAAATGGAAAATTATAAACAGGACTAGAACTTGTAAAACTTGGGATGACCCATGCCATTTGTGCCTCCATGAGAAACTGCACATTATTAAGTTTCTAAATAATAAAAATCTATTAAACAATAGACATGAGTCAACGGTTTACCGACATCATTAAATTTTTGCATTAAATAATTAGCTTAAAAACAAACATACAATAAAATAATTTTTATCATCCATAGCCCTAATAAATAGTTTACAAAAGAAGATAACCCTTTATAAAGTCGTCAAAAAACAAATGTTACGGCCGTTTTTATATACACAAAACCCTTTCATAAAGAAATAAAATAAAAAAATAAATAAATCTCCATAGACACGTAAACCAGACTAGGCGAAAACATCTTCCGTTTTAAATTTAGACACCCCCACCTTACCCTGACTTGACATCTATGAATGTAACTCTATACTGATACAAATTATTAACGCGCAACACCCCTCCCTATTTAAACAATCGCCCTGGCTGTTACCATGGAAATTTTGATTTCAATTATGAATATGCTATTAAAACACGTAAATTTCAGAAATGAAAAAAAATTCGCTTGAAGATGGAACAGAGCTTACTTTAATTCAATTTAATTCAAATAATTATATTGAAGTTTTCGGCTCTTGTTTTGAAACATGAGACCTCTTATGTAGCGTGTTGGAATCATATTTTTAAATAAATAATTATATATATATATATATATATATATATATATATATATATACAAGTATATGATTGGTGTATATGGGTTTTACATTCAACATCATCACTTGATAAGACACCGAGGGTGTTGAAACAAAATGGCTATTTTTGTAGTGATTTTATAACATATTTATGTCATAATTTTTTTTTAAATAAATAATTATATATATATATATATATATATATATATATATATATATATATATATATATATAGGTGTATCAAAAATATATTTACAAACGTTTGGGGCGGGTTACACACACCAAAACAAGGACAAATGTTCACAAATCCTTCGTTTTTGAGTTATTAAGTTTAAAGAAAATTTACAATAACTGGCATGTAGACTCGGTTACATTATTTGTGATTCGTTTACATTTGTGGCTAGTCTGTCTTCAACATTTAACTGAGAAGCGTTCCGTTTAGCAATAACAGGATATTCATATCGTGAGCAGGCAGATATGATTTTTACATACGACTACGAGAATGGTAATAGACACATTCAAGTGCATGTCCTGTATGTATCCGCATAATTTGCAACATGTCTCCCTCTGATCACTCACCACGGGAGAACATTTGCAGATGCTTTATTGCATAAACTGCCGATCTGTTGTTTGTCTCTTCAGTCTTGTTTACGGCTGAGGCAACATTAGAAAGAGATGGAATAACAAATTTACACAACCAACATTTGTGGACGGATCAGAATCCCCATTGTACAATACAGGCTAAACACCTCCATCAGTTTACGATTAATGTATTGGCTAGAATTGTAGGTGACTGTTTCGTAGCTTCATATATTCTCCGAGCACGTCTTACAGAAGTTGTCTACAGGGACTTTATTTCGAGCACACTTCCAAACTTGCTAGAGGATGTACACCTGCTAATACGATAACGCATGTAGTTCATGCATGATGGCGCTCCAGCACATTTTAATCACATTGTTCTCGATACACTGCCTGACATCTACCATGAAAAATGGATAGATAGGTGAGGACCGGTTCCATGGCTAGCACGCTCCCCCGTCCTCAAACATTTGGATTTTTCTATTTGGGCCTCACCTAATACATGCAGCAAACGTCAATAATGAATAGACGTTTCATCGAGGTGTCATGGGGCCCGGCGAAACCATTCGACGCCTTGTGGAAGTATTTGAAAGGATCTCCTAGTCAATGATCCGACGGGTGCATGCCTGTAAAGAAGCAAGCGGAGAATATTTTAAACATTTGTTATGAATATATATATATATATATATAATATATATATATATATATATATACAAATATAGAAAACTAGACTCGTTTCGAAAAACCCTCGAATTTTTGATTTGCCAATAATCAAATCAATCTCCAGGGAAAAAAAGGTTTTAAAAAAGAAAGAGCTACAAACATGAACATCTGCCGAAAAAAATCGAACAGATGCAGGTCAGAAGCCCAAAGAAAAAAACCCGATACGAGTAAACAACTAACTAACAAAAGAACTCAATACAACCGTAGAGCAGACCTAGATACACCTAGTGAGCCAGACAAACCTACCTAGGTTTCACCTAAACGGATCGTCAGGGAAAGTATGGCTCTACTTTCCTGACGATCCGTTTAGGTGAAACCTAGGTAGGTTTGTCTGGCTCACTAGGTGTATCTATCTATCTATCTATATATATATATATATATATATATATATATATATATATATATATATATATATATATACGGCCGCGCAAATAGTAATGGGCGATAGGCTGCACGGCTGTATCAGATTTCATTTCCATATCGAGGGACAGTTTAACTTGTTTTAGTCTCAGAAACCCGCCCACAAAGTTTGTAAAGTATTTTGGGATTGTATCTTGGATTATTTAACAGCGTCTATCGTAAACTTTAAATTTAATAACTCAAAAACGAAGGATTTGCAGGCATATGTTTATTTGAACTTTTGTCCTTATGTTATAGGGACTCGCCCCCAATGTTTGTAAAAATATTTTTGGAACACTCTGTATATACGGGATGCAGTAGGTAAATTGTCGCCATTTTATATTTTCATTTTGGCGTATGCACGTTTTTTATTTTTATTTTGTCGATTGCACGGTATTGTAGGGTAAGCTGGGCGCCATCTGTGAGAAAAGGAGCACCATGACGCAATTCAATCCGCCAGAAATTTGGAATGGGCATGCTGTACTGGTTGGCATTCGCACCGGAAGCTCGAATAGGAACATATCAGTGTTTAGATGTCAATCTGAGCAGAACCCAGAAGATTTCGAAAGAGTTGGATGAGTCTAATGGAGATTACGAAGGTATAGCAGCTCGGAAAACTCACTTTGATCGTTTTGATAAGAAAGGAACTCCTGAATCTGTTAGTGAAGGTCTCAGACTCAACAAGGAGGCCTACATCAAGTATCTTGAGGAGGTAGTGTTTTCCTTGGTCAAGAATGTAGCTGCTGGAAGACACTATGTCTCTAGCAATCTACACCATGCCACACAAGCCAGGAGAACACAGTCGTGGCTGTCAGACAATTTATCTGACCATATTACCCCTTACATCTGACCTCCTATCTCCCTAGACTGCAATCACCTTGATTATTATGTGTGGGGCGCAGTTGAGCGAGTGACCAACAAAACTCGTTGTAACTCCAAAGATGAACTGAAGGCAAGCATTATGGCAGCATTCAGCAACTTAAACAAGGAGACCGTCCAGAAGAGATGCAGGATATGCCAAAGTCGTTTGAAGGTTGTGATTGAAGCCAATGGCGAATTTATTGAATAAATTTACTCCTTAGTATTTCAAGATATTTTTTGTGTCATTTTGGTAAATATATCTGTTAAAATGAGATGTCTATTATTTTTCTTTTTGTGCCATTTACACGACAATTTATCAATCGCACCTTGGATATATTTGAAATGGGTATGCAAAAAACACAAGTAAGGAGACTTTGCAAAGAAATCATAAAGAAAAACTCCATTACTTATAATTATTATTTTGAACTATTGTTTCCATGCTCGTTATGTTAACATCTGTTATACGACGTTTCGACAAAGTACCCTCTGGCCATCATCAGGTCTCCATAATTTGGCCGATATGGGATATATGTTAATTATTGTTAATTATTATCGAGAAATTTTCGTAAAGATGATACGCCCTTAATGTATTTTTTATTTATCAATCTGACATTAAATGAAACAAGGACTTTGCTTGTTTACGAAGCTCTTCGTAGATTAAATAAATACTGTTTAAAATAAACCGAGCGTCTACTCAAATATGAGTATCCACTCAAAATAGCGTTTAAGTAACAAAAATATGTCGGATGAATAGTCAAATAAACATTACTTCTTTAGAAATTGCATTGTTTACGTTTCGGATACGAAACTGAACAATTATGTGGTTCGAGGAAATCTGAACAAGTGTATTTTAAAGGCAAATAGAACCTTGCTTGATTATGAAGATCTTCGTAGCCGAATGTTGGAAGGACGTTGGATCAAATGGCGGTTGCTCCTGCAAATGGGAACGCATGTTCAAATCCTGCCGAATGTTCAGACCATTATACGAAATGAAGTATTAGGTTGGTGCAAAAATAATGTCGTTTTTCTTTTGAAGTTGAACGTCAAAAACCGACATTATTTTTGCTAATAGTTTAAAAGAAACGGACCGATTCCACAAATATGGATATCCACTAAAAATATCATTTAAGTAATATATAACTCTGATGTCGGAGTAAATAAACGTGTTTTTTTTTGTTTTGTTTTTTGTTTTTTTTTCATTGCTCAAAGAAAGCGATGTCGTACTTTTAAAAGGAAAGTCTTGATTTTTATAATTATCCATTATTCTTTTATTTTTATTTGTTTTTTATATTATAATATTTGTTACGTTATTATGCATAGTATTTAATATATTCTTAAAATCTTTTATTTGTTTATTTTTCAGATAAGTCATGGCATACAACGATTTTTATTTTAAAATAATTGTTGTTTAGGAAATATAATTTATTAAGAATATCTCGCTAAAACTTAACACAATGCTTTTTATTTGTTTTATTTATAAAATATTGGCATGAATAATTCTATATTTTAATCTATTTCAATTGAAACGTAATATTTCTCTGTTTTTACGATTCAGTTGTAACTTTTCGAAACTGAAGGAAAGCTTTTAGAGTTGTAATGTTTATTTTGTTCATCTTTCTTTGACTAACTCATTATCGCCGGTTTTCTTTATCTATTATCATTTATAATTCAAAGATTCTTTTAATAACATTTGGTTTGATTTTAATTCTTTTACATTTCCTTATTTATTAATTGTAAAGTAATATATTTCAAATTCGTTGGTAAAGCGTTTTCAGTTACAACGTCATTTTGTTTCGTTTACCACAAGTCAATTTGCTTTTATTATTTATCTTTCAATTATTTAGAAAAACAACAACAACAATAAAAATAATAATAATGATAATAATAATAATGATAATAATAATAATGATAATAATAATAATGAAATATTCTAATATATTTGATAATAATTTTGTACTTTTTATTTCCTTATTATTATTAAAAAACTATATATAGCAATATTTTGGCACATTTATGACGAACTGTTTACTCCGACATCCCATGTATAAAAAAATATATCTTTTATGTGTATAGGGTGCATTGGGTAGAAGTAGTACCTTTGTTGCTCATCTTCTGCACCTTATTTTTAAGGATAAAAGGCAACCCTGATCTTCACCCATCCTCTAAATCTCTCATGTGTTAAAGGCGGGCTGACGGCCATAGACTTGGAGATGAGATGGACGCCGCCAAGTTATCTACAAGTCCACAAAAACGATTATATATCACAGAAAGGATTATATATATATATATATTTATATATATATTTGGATTCGAGAATAAAACAGCATTTACCCCCCAGGATTTTGAATCCGTCCTCCAGGAATAGCCAACTGACTAACAGTTCTTGTCCTGCTATTGCTGAACATTTAATAAATAGAAGGAAATGTGTGGAAAATTTTAGTGGTGACCGATTTATAATTTTATCTAGGCCCCACTCCACATTTCACCTCAAGGTCCTAGAGTCCTTGTATATCAGATCTCGTGAGCCTTCCCTTTGTAAACAGAGGGAATGCTTGCTGGGTCTGAATATTATTGGACTCTAGTCTCTTGAAATTCTTAATTTTTACCCCCCCCCCATTCGATTACATTCGTTAATTAAAATTAATTACACGCTTTTAAATTCCCAGAATAAATAAACTTGATAAGTCCTGGGACGAAACCGGTTGTTTTTATTTTAGCTTTTGCTTTTAAAAATGCCTTCTAAATATTGTCTTTTCCTATCTATTATTAAATTCTGTTCCATGAAAAACTTATTTATATATATATATATATATATATATATATATATATATATATATATATTAGGGTGGTGAAAAAATAATGACGTAATAATGTCGTTTTCTGACGTATTTTTTAACGTCAAAAAACGTCATTATTACGTCATTATTTTTGCACCAACTTTATATTTATATATATATATATATATATATATATATATATATATATAGCCACCAGTCCTCGTACCAGAGACTGTAAACTCTGATATCAAAACTCCTTATGTATATTGTGTAGTCCACCACACACAACCCAATGTATCCCGGGGTTGTCAAATTCCGTGACAATATAACATGCCATTAATATAAATACAGTGCACCTGTATGGTCTATGTTGTTTTGATGGAAAGAATATGCTTTGTGCCTCACAAGCAACTAGCCACTTTAAACAAATCTTAGTTCAGGTTGATCAATAGCTGGATGGCTAATAGTTCAACATAAATACATGAAATCCCATGGCGAGGAAGAGATAGCGACTGGGTCAGGTGGAAGATGCCACTGGCAGTCTTTAGCTTGAACTTTACATATGGGTGGTGAGAAGTAGATGGCTGTTGTGCAGCACAAAATCGGACATTGTTGCACTTCCTGTCCTCGTCTCATAACAAAACAGCCCTATTTAGGGATGGCACTTATTTCTTCTTATGAGGAAGGGTCAATAAAAGGTGAACTAAAAATTACATGTCCGGGCATAACATAAGGTGCGTATGGCTGTTGCATCCAAATTGTTCACTCGAAATTTCAGGAAATCAAAACTTAATTAAACATGTTCATAGCATCTGTAAGGACTCTTCAGGACATAAGAAAAACTCTGACAGAGCAACATCAGTATTACTGCTTTATCAGAAACTACTAGATTTCCAGACAGAGGGGAACTCAAAGAAGTAGAAGGTGGCTACCCCATCTTCTGGGTAGCACCACCTGAAAAGGTAGCACCTATGAAAAGAGAATCTGGCGTAGGATTTGTTATCAGAATCGATCTTTTGTCACAACTGGAATCACTTGCAGTTGGTATTTCTGACAGTCTAATGTGTCTTCACTTACCTATCAGTAAGAATAAGCATGTCACTTTAATTAGTTGTTATGTGCCTACCATGGACTCTACTGAGGAGGTAAAAGAATCCTTTCAAGGAAAACTTTATGTGATGGGGGACTTCAATATGTTGAAAGTGACACATTATCTTGGGGTAAAGTCATTGGAAAACATGATGTCTGTAAATCAAATTCTAATGGAGTTTTACTGCTGTCTCTTTGCAGTGAATTCGATCTTGTAATTGCCAAAACAATTTTCCAATAACCAATTAGTTTCAAAACTACAGGGAGACATCCTAGGCCAGGGCAAAACCATCTCATTGACTGGTATCATAGTTTGTGGTCGTGATCGACACAACATAAGCCTTACGCAATCACTAACAATCGGTCAATGTTGGTCAGATCACCAAATTGTTTGCTCGGATGTAGCAATGTTACAAACAATCGAGAAAAACTGCCAAAGAAGGTAGACATAAGAAAGCTGAAAGACAGGGAAACATTAGACTCTTTCCAAACATTGTGTGACTCAAAACTTTCATCTCTTGATGTAAGTAATAAAGTTAAATCGGCAATGGTCTACCTTACAAAACATACTGCATGACTCAGAAAAAGTAACACGGGTATGTTCAGCGAAAATATCAAGACTGGTTTGATTCAAACGATCCTGAAATTAAATCTCTCTTTGAAAACATGCATAAATGTCATCAGGTCTGGATGGCAGACAAAGCATGCCTATCAGAGAAACTGGCCTTTAAATCAGCCAAGAGAAAGTTTCAAGCAAAATTGAGAGAGATGACGGAGGGCTGGTGGACAGCAAAGGCTAAAATTTTGCCGGGGGCTGCTGATAGATGTGACTTCAAATCATTCTACCAAAACTTGACAGGTGTTTTTGATCCCATTTCCATCAATCTTTTCTTGAGATAACACTCTTTTAACGGACGAAAGCCACATTATCAAATGTTGGACAGAACACTTTTCCACGGTCCTAAATCAGGATTTGTCTGTTAATGCGGAATTAATAAACAATCTTCCTCAGAGACCTGTTGTACAAAGCCTTTCTGATAACCCTTCAACCTTCGAGCTCGAAAAAGCCATCAAACAGCTTTCGAATGGACCCCCCACCCCGTCGAAGATGGAAATCCAACTGAAATATACAAATGTGGCACCAATTTTTTGATACGCAAAACTTGTAAATTTTCCAACCTTGTGTGTGAAAAGGGAGCAGTGCCACAGCAATATAAGGATTCTTCAATTGTCCATTTGTCTAAGCAGAAAGGGAACAGGTATGAATGTGACAACCATAGAGGAATATCTCTTCTTTCGGTTGCTGACAAAATCCTTGCTCGTATCATCCTGAATAGGCTTAAGGAATTTGTCTCAGAATCGGCATTACCCAGTGCGGTTTTCGAGGAACCGTGGATATGATCTTTTGTTTCCAGCGGGCCCAGGAACAAACACGAGAACAAAACAAGGATCTATTTCTTGTTTTTGTAGCGTTCACAAAGGTTTTCGATACTGTAACTCGAACTGCTCTTTGGAAAGATTTGTCAAAATTAGGTATTCCAGAAAAATGCTCTACATTATTATTTCCTTATCTTATAGTCTTAAGATGTCTTATATTCATGGGATAAAGTGCTCAATATCAGAGATAGATCATGTGTAAATATAAAAGTAAACATAGACGTCAACACTTAGAGGCGGCAGTATGTTTCAAGCCAGAAACAATCGTCAGGCCACCTGTTTCATGCTAGATGCAATCGTCAGGTGGCCTTATAATTGCATCTAGCATGAAACAGATTGTCGCCTCTAAGTATTGACATCTATGTTCACTTATATATATATATATATATATATATATATATATATATACGTAGGGTGTATAAAAATACTTACAAACATTGCGGGCGGGTTCCACACACCAAACCAAGCACAAAAGTCCATATAAACATATGTGCGAAAATCCTTCATTTTCAGTTACTAAGTTTAAAGAAAGTTTACGGTAGATGGTGATGTATTTTCATGCAGACTAGGTTACATTCATGTACATTTGTGTCTAGTCTTCAACGTTTAACGTGTGCAGTACTCAGTTAACTAAGGGGTGTTCCGTTTAACACTAGTAGGATATTCATATCGTGAGCAGGCAGATATGTTTCTTACATACGACTACACGAATGGTAATGGACGCGAAGATGCACGGCTGTGTCAGATTTCGTTTCCAGGCCAAAGGCAGCCGACTCATCCAACCTTTGTTACTATTTATCATTTGCAAGCTGTGCAGAATCTTTCGACCTCTGATCACTCACCATGGAAGAACATTTGCCGAAGGTTTATTACATAAACTGCCAATCTGTTGTTTGTCTTTTCAGTCTTGTTTACAGATGAGACAACATTTGAAAGAGATGGAATAACAAATTTACACAAGCAACATTTGTGGGCGGATCGGAATTCCCATGGTACAATGCAGGCCAGACACCGGCATCAATTTACGATTAATGTGCGGACTAGAATTGTAAATGAATGTCTCGTAGATTCATATATTCTCTCAGGACGTCTTACAGAAGCTGTCTACAGGAACTTTATTTCGAAAGTACTTCCGCACATGCTACCCCTGCTAATACGAAGACGCGTGTGGTTCATGTATGTTGGGGCCCCATCACATTTTAGTCCAATCGTTTGCAATGCACTGACTGGCATCTACCATGAATGCTGGTTCCATGGCCTGCACTTTTCCCCGACAACAACCCTTTGGATTTTTCTCTGTGGAGCCACCTAAAACAATTGGTTTATGCAGCAAATGTTAATAATTTAGAGACGCTTCATCAACGTCTCATGGGGCCTGCGAAACCATTTGACTTCACCACTTGTAGGAGTATTTGAAAGGGTTCGCTAGTCAATGATCTGGCGGGTGCATGCGTGTGTAGAAGCAAGACATTTTGAACATTTGATATGAGTCGAGATACGACGATGTCCTTTTGGGCATATTTTTATCTGGACATTTTATCTTGTTTTGGTGTCAGAAACTCGCCCACGAAGTTTGTAAAAGTATTTTATACACCCTGTATATATGTACGGCAACTGTTACTTTTGTAGAGATCCTTTGAGAGAGAGAAAGAGAGAGAGATCCTTTGAGAGAGAGAGAGTGAGAGAGAGAACGCATATCATCTGTTTGAACAAGGTCAGCCCGCACTAAACCTCTGTCTCGATGACTTGTGACTTGGTGCTAGACCAGACATGGACAAAACAATTCAATTTAAACAATTTTCCCCACAAGAATTGGGTCAACCCAGGCTATAGTTTTACGGCACTTTAAAAAGACGTCACAATCTGGGATCATCTCTCACGGCCAAGAACAACAAGTAGTTACCCTCTTGATCATACTGGGACATGAACTCGGGTCCCATGGCAGAAAAGCAAACATTCTTACCATTCGACCAGTTGAAATAATAGACAACAAAGAGTTTCATTTATGTTGACGCATGTGCACTTGCTTTTAAAAAGCATTTATTCGTACGTACGTTCAGCGTATTGATGTAGGCTAAACAGTGAAAGAGAATGACTCTTAACTGGCTTCGATCTCGGCTGTCCAGTCAGTAATTGATTTCATTCTTCCACCAGCTTATTGATTTCGATCTGTCAATGTCCACAAATCACTAATCTCTTTTCTCTATTTCGTTTCCCGTCAAACTTAGACACATGACCTCCTCGAATCAATGGATTTTCTTGTCTCTCTGTCTTTTCGCCTGCTACTTTTTTTACATCTTAACAAACATTTTTTTTATTGTTTACCTACTCTTGGTCAATTAGATAGCATCGATTCATCTATCTATTCATCTATCTATCTATCTATCTATCTATCTATCTATCATATTTGTCGCTCTAAGTTAGTATCACTGTCTTTTTAACGCTCTCTCTCTATATATATATGTGAGTGTTAAAAATATTGTATACACACATACACACACACACATATCTGGTGAACTCCTTTATCATGAACGATAAATGGTGGGTCAGCATTGGATGGTGCCTTTTGTTTTACACTTATGCATGCTAACAGGGACAATTGTGACGAAAATCAAGTAAGAGAAAACATATTTCATTTCTTAAGTGTGATACTAGCCCAGCATTGCTGTAGGCGACAAAGCCACACTGACAGATGAAATTTGTTAAAGCAGGATTTTGATGGCAACTCTTCAGAGCTTGACGAAGCTGATCACAGTGCTTCACTCTACTGTCTTCAAAACCCTTTAACTTAATGAAACGTGTCTTACGCCACTCCTTTCGGTTTGATGCTTGGGCTTCCCAGGTTTTCAGATTAAATTTGAGACGTTTCAAGTTGTCTTTCAATTTGTCTTTGTAGCGTAAGAGTGGACGTCTAACTGAACGCTTGGAATTTGGTAGTTGTCCATACAACACCTTTTTTGGAGGCTTAAGACTATATTTATTCATATATTAGGTTGGTGCAAAAATAATGTCTTTTTCTCACATATGTTACTATGTGAGAAAACAACATTATTTTTGCACCAACCTAATATATATATATATATATATATATATATATATATATCAGTTCATGACAAAATATATATATATATATATATATATATATATATATATATATATATATATATATCAGTTCATGACAAAAGTTGTGAATAAAGGGGTGTTTTTTTTTATTTATTATGACGGGTCCTTTAAGGCAGTGATCCCAAACTTCTTTTTTTCTCTTTTTTCGTAATGAAAACTTGCTCATTCCTCACCAAAGCGAAGTTCCAGTGAAAAGGCGCAAGCAGGCCCACGGCAAAGAAGTTCCCAGAAGAGGGTTAGAGGAAGATAAAAGTGGATTTGAAATGAGAACATTATCATTGATAACCCTTACCTCCAATTTGCGGACCTCAGTTACTATAATTTTAATACTTGATATAATGCAAAAATTTCACAATGATAAGATTTTGAAATCATATTTATTATTGGCATGTGTTTAAACCGCTTCTAAATCTTTGATTGTCTTTCAATCATTCTACCTCACCTGCTATCCTCTTCCGCCAGATCTATGCGGCGCGCTGCACCGTTTGAGAACCACTGCCCTAAGAGACGCACGTTTCAATCCGGCCAGAAAGCGCACTCTTTCTCTAATATAATTTCTCGTATGTTCAGACCAGTAGAGATATGTCTATTTATCTGACTCTTGAAATATATATATATATATATATATATATATATATATATATATATATATATATATATAAAATAAAGCATAATATTTTTATATACATATATATATATATATATATATATATATATATATATATATATATATATATATATATTTCATTTATATATATATATATATATATATATATATTTCAAGAGTCAAATATATATATATATATATATATATATATATATATATATAATAAAGCATAATATTTTTTTTAAAATCCACATTACAACAAAAACGTTTGCGGCACCTCTCTTCTTTTGAATATACACACTTTTCTCTCGTTGGAACCACTATAACCTCTTTCTCTTATATATATATATATATATATATATATATATACATGAGGTATATTCTGGACACGTGAGGCGATGGTGAAGGATGGTAGCCTCGATTCTAGGGAGTGATGGGCGAGATATAACTTCGTTGTTGGGGATGCGGTCTTCCCAACTAATGCAAAGGCTTCTTCGGAACTTTGTTTGTCGGAACCGATCCTGATGTTTGATGTTCCGACGATACAAAGTCCACGTTCCCCAAGCGTACAGAAGAGTGGAGAGTATCACGTCCCGGAATGCGTCCCACGCGACTCCCACTTCTCAATCATCCTATTTGGAGAAAACGCCAGCGGCAAAAGGCTACGCGGATGCCCATAACAATGCATCAAGGATCAGTTGAAAACATCCCTGATACAGGCCAACATCAACCATGACAAACTGTTGCTACAAATCAGCCTTTCTGGCATAGGAACATCCGATCGAGACTTATACATCCAACCGTTAACATAAAGATAATGATGTGTTTGGTAATCCGTATGGATAATTCCAGGGTGAGTATATTATCCAGAGAGCTCAATGTGAAAACAGATCAAATATTAATTATATTAACTCTAGAACACTAACCATATATATATAGTACCCAGCACAAATTTTCGTATTTTTAATTATAATTTTCAGTACCTGATTTTCTTACGTAAATAATATGTTTTTCAGTAGCTATTAATGTTAAAGTACAAAGTTTGAAGTGCCTGCTTGTAAAATATTTCAAATAAAGATTTATATTTAATATTTTTTTTTTTTTTTTGATATTTTCAAAATCGGGTATGATATACCGATGGTTAGTAGTGGTGTAACTTTAATTGATGGTTAGTGTTCTAGGATTAAGAAACAGTAAATTTTTCTTTTTTCTAATATATATATATATATATATATATATATATATATATATATATATAATAAAAAGGCTTAAACACTAATATTCCATGGTCATAATTTCTTCCATTGAAATCGAAAATACGATCCAATTCATCAGGTGTCCTAGGTATGACGATAAACTACATCCGCGTCCTGGGTATGACGATAAACTACGTCCAACAACAAGGCCTCAGATAATGTTTTCGGAAAAATAATGTTGCCAGCTATACGTTTTTGAAAGAGTAATGTTGCCAGCTATACGTTTTTGGAACAATAATGTTGCAAGCTATACGTTTTTTGGAAAAATAATATTGCCAGACATACGTTTTTGAAACAATAATGTTGCCAGCTATACGTTTTTTGGGAAAATAATGTTGCCAGCTATACGTTTTTGAAACAATAATGTTGCCAGCTATAAGTTTTTTTGGAAAAAATAATGTTGCCAGATATACGTTTTTGAAACAATAATGTTGCCAGGTATGCGATTTTGAAACAATAATGTTGCCAGCTGTAAGTTTTTTGCAAAAAATAATGTTGCCAGGTATGCGTTTTTGAAACAATAATGTGTAACTATACATTTTCTGGAAAAAATAATGTTGCCAGCTATGTGTTTTTGAAAAAATAATGTTGCCAGCTATACGTTTTTTGGTAAAAATAATGTTGCCAGCTATGCGTTTTTGAAACGACAATGTTGCCAGCTATATGTTTTTGAAAAAATCATGTTGCCAGCTATACGCTTTTGAAAATTAATGTTGCCAGCTATGTGTTTTTGAAACAATAATGTTGCCAGCTATGCATTTTTTTTAAAATAATGTTGCCAGCTATATGCTTAATAGTACTGTATATTTAATATATGTATAGGTATATGTGTATGTATGTATATATGTATATGTATATATATATATATATATATATATATGTGTGTGTGTGTGTATGTGTATATATATATATATATATATATATATATATATATATATATATATATATATATATATATACCTTAATTTGGCATTAAATGACCCACAGTGGTTGATATGCCATAAAACCCAACCAATCAACCAATTCATCACACCTACAAATTCAAAAAGAAAACAGAAAAAAAAACAAAAAAACAATTCCGGGAATAAAAAATAAAATTTAGTGAGAGTGTATGTATGAGAGTGTGCGACGAATGTTAGAGTAAATGAAAGCTATAAGGAGGGGGGTAACAGACGAGAGAAGAACAGGAAGGTCTAAAGATGAAGGGGGGGTTAAAATTTAACAGAGAGAAGTTTTAAAGAGGGCAGTCAAAGACGGTTTAAGTGAGAGAAATATGAATATTCTCGGATGTCTAATATATTAAAGATATACCGGAAAATATACATTTTGTGGTGACAAATACACACAATAGACGATCTAATCTTTACGATCAGAAGTAGAGGGAGGGAGAGGAAAAGAAAAGAAAAGAAAAAGGGGTGGGGGAGAGAGATGGGGTGGGGGAAACTAAAACTGAAGGGCATTTATTAAAAGGGCCGCTGTGTAATTAAGAAAATTTGACAAAATTAATATCGACTACAGGTTACAAAACAAATATAAACATATAAAAAACAAGCATAACGATTATCTAATCTAGCAAGGACCTATATTTTTATGTTCAAAAACACTTGCGTATACACACATACACAACAATATATTTATATTTATACGTACATACATACATATAAGCGTGTACACACATACCTATACATATACATATATCTATACATACATATATATTATATATATATATATATATATATATATATATATATACATGCATACAAATACACATATACATACATATACACATACATCCATACACATCCACTTCTACATATATATACATTTACATACATATATATACATACTGACATACACATACATGCACATAAATATATATATATATGTGTGTGTGTGTGTGTGTGTGTGTGTAGTAATTTAAGTAATTCTTAGATGTCTTTAATCCGACATATATTAGGTTGGTGCAAAAATAATGACGTAATAATGTCGTTTTTTGACGTATTTTAACGTCAAAAAACGACATTATTACGTCATTATTTTTGCACCAACCTAATAGATTGTAAAGACTTCCGTGGTAGAAACAGTATAGGACATTAGACGTGAAGCTGACGGACAACATCGACAAAATCACAGAAATGTGGAACGAAAATCACCTCCGATCAAATTAATCTGAAGACGATGTAACTAAACACTGAAACATTATTTAGAAAATTAGAGTTAACATTAGACAATGTCTTTGGTTTTGGCTTTAGTATTTTTATCTTCAAGGTGAATGCATAGGAGAAATACTGTGTCGGAGTTTAAGCGTTGATATTTGCTATCAAACATCGATTGGTCGCAGGACTCGAAATGCTCGAAACGCACTTCGCTACAACTGGTATTTTTACTTTCCCGCATTTTCTATCTGACCCGGATGTTTGCGAAGTGACGCTGTCCAAAGAGATTACAAATCTCCGACCAGGAATCAATATTTGGCAACAAGGACAAACAGACAGACGCGCAAATGAATCTAAACTGTTCAGACATATATAGTTTTAAAACCACAAAACCTCAGCAGGTCGAATCGATTACACAATACAAATATGAATGCATAAACCTATCATATATATCCGAGAACACACACACATACACACACACACACACACACACACACATATATATATATATATATATATATATATATATATATATATATATAGGCAGCATATTTTCATTAAAGCATGCTTCATTAAATAATGGAGACATATATCTTTAATTTTATTATAATCCTTTCTAATTGTCTTGATGTTAAATTAAAATTTATCAAGGAAGGTGCCTGTATTTTTTGTTAACTCAAGTATTTTCGATCTCCCCCGGGATTATCCTCAGAGGTTAATTGCGAAGACAAACTTAAGTTGGTTGTGTTCAATTTAGTAAAGTATATTATGACTTATATTTTACTGGTGGGGAATATACTAGTACTTAGGAGATATTTTCATCGTGTTTATATTTAAAATGCATTTGGTTACAGTACAGGTAGGTTGATATATTTAAGGTTATTTGAGGAAGTATAATGTTCTTTTTTATTTATATTACTATTTCTAATGGCTCGTCTAATTTGTTCACCAATTATGTAATCCGGAAAATCATTATTAATTAGAACTTGTTTCATGTATTTTTCATTTAGTGTAGAAAATTTATTTCGTGGAAGGGTTCACTTTTGGAAGGGTTCACTTTTGCACTGTTTATTAATTATTTCATAATAACTGTTTTGTAATAGAACATCCCCTTTTATAGTGCGCGTGTTTATGCTGGTTGTTTTTGTATATGGGGAGGTAGTAAATATATTACTATTGGTGTCTATCAATATGTCAAGATAGGCAAGTTCATATGTGAAGTTAAGAACGGAGTCTTCTTAAAACGAGTGTGTATATATATATATATATACACATATGTATATGTATGTATAGCTGGCCACTCGTATTCGAGGATACCCGTTTACTATGGCGGCTACCCAATCCCTATTGCAGACGCTTGCTCAGGCGCATTTGTGTTTATTCAACACCTGTGGTTTATACGGCAACTATGCTGAGCACACCTTTCGCTGTATCAGTGTAGCTAGACGCCATACTGCTTCAAGCCGAGATCGAAAGCCGACAGATTTGACATCGGTCAGATATCTTACCTCTAGGCCATCGGAAAGGAAGGGAATTTTAGCGTTTTTCTCTATACGAAATACGCCAGCGCCTCGGAAAACTCAGTTCAATTGACTTGAAGAGTAATGCTTATATATATATATATATATATATATATATATATATATATATATATATATATATATATATATATATATATATATATATATTATTTAGTTCTGTCTGTTTAATATATTATATTGTTCGGATTTTAGAATCAGATGTACTATATGTACTAGCTTTTAGTGCAAATTTTTATAATCAGTTTTTTTTATGCCAAAAATAAGGAATCACACTAGACACAGGTATTTTCTTTGAAAACAAAAAATATTTCTAGAAATAAAAATTTGGTGACGGTTTGCATGTTGCGACAAAAAGGAAAAAATTTAGGCTACATAGGAGACAGGTCGAGGGTAAAGTAGCTAATGTAGTCAGGAATGAATGAAAACAAAAGTAACGTATTTAAACATTGAAACTATTTTAAGCTAAGTGATTTTTCTCACCATTTTGGGTTGACTTTGTTCAAAAAAGAACGAAGAATATTTATTTGCTATGAAACCTGTTCAGGTTGATGCCCATTACTGCAATATTTGACTACGATAGGTCTACTAGTATTGCTTAGAAGCTGCGGTGGCATTATACACAAGCGAAATAAAAAAAAAATCAGATTTTTCACAAAAGAATTAAAGGTTCGAACTATATATGAAGTCGACTTACACACAGGTATATACGATAATTGGAAATCTGAAGGTGTAAGATTAGGTAAGTACACTGTGTTTAGTAGGACATGCCATTCAAGCTATACCAATATCTCCCGGGTCTGTAAAGAATTGAGAGTTTGGTATCATTCTGACGGCACCCATCCAGTTCGTCAATACTGGGCGTTTTTCAACAACTGCTGCCCTTAATTGGTCCAGTTGCGAACAGTAGAATTTATTTGCTCTAAAATATGTCCCGAATGATGTTCAGTACTGCAATATTTGACTACGGCAGGCCTACTAGTATTGCTCAGAAACTGGGGTCAAATTATACGCGAGCTATATAAAAAATCAGGTTTTTCACACAAGAATTAATGTGTTGCATTATACATGAAGTATGCTGATGCACGATTATATACGGTATGTTGGCATGAATATTTTGGATAATTATGTTCCTGCTGTTAAACAGCACGACTTTGACTCTCCTGGTTGATCTGTCGGGGAAGAGAGGCCACTCGCTGGTGTTACAGGCTATTCAATTGAACAGGCATCTCACATTGTGGCAGAAGCAAAGCCCACGGGTGAAAAAGTTTGAAAAACACTGGTGATGCTTTCTCTGACCTACGACATGCACACTTTCATCTAAAAAATTCCGCTGCTTAGAGTCTCGACGTCAAAAGCTCGGCATTAGACTTTATGTGATCAAGATATCTTATCAGGTCATTAAGGTTTTTTTGGTTGGGGTAGTATAGGTTTCTCTCCTCAGCTGCACCTTTGTAATCTGGATCAATGACTTCATCCTCTTCTGAATTGCTCTTCTCTTCTGAAGATGTTTTCTCTCACTTTGGAGAGGTGGGTAGGGTAAGCTCAGGGAAGTGTGGCACTGGAGAGATGGATGACAGAAGGTCTGGATATAGTGATTTTCCAACCTGAGGTATGGGCCACACAGTGAGGATCGAACTCAATACTTCACTAGTAATTTTTACCATTACACCGCCTTGAGGTGCCCAAGTTTTGATATATGATAGCAGGCGTATTCTTGCCAACTCGACATTTGGAAGGGTCCACTATACAGAAGAAGCAATTGCTTGAGTGGTTCCCTCCAAATTCGCTGGATTGCAAATTTTCTAGCTCACTTTTTCTGTCTGTACCATCCTGCAAAAGTGCAAAATTAAAATATTAGTATAAAAATACAAATATATTTCACCCAGTGTTACTGAAAAATTCTAAAAAGTTACATTTTTGATTTAAAATATTTCTAAAAATCGTGTGCTGGATCTGTAAAATTCTGAATTTGGACCCCAGTTAATGTAGCAAATGCCATAAAAATACGGAATCTTGAAGACTGAACATCCCTAATAGTCTATACTTTTATGCCTCTTGCCAGTAACACAGTAGACAAAGTGTTATGGGGTCCACCCCTTTTTCATATAAGTGGACTCTACCAAGTGTACCTGGACTGCTGCCGTTAAATACCCAGACTTACAGTCAGTGAGGGGCAGTCGGTGGTCGGCAGTCGGAGAGTGAGAGAATATACGAACGGAGGTAGTGTGAGATAACCTTTTGTAGAAGTCAGTTACAAGCACTTAGACTCTAAGGAAGTCCTATTTCGAGACTATATATATCTATCTGTATTTGCTACTAACCACGTTCCTGGACTTACTAACAGTATTACTCTTTGTATGATTGTGTAAATACATTTTATTTCTTATATTTAATTATTGCGTTTGTCATTCCTTGGAGACCGAATTCATCTCGGAATCCACAACACAAAGCTTCCATGATCCTGTGAACACTAATACGCGATCGTCGAAACATATTTAATACATATTTTTCAATAAAACTGGTTTAAAAAATAAAAGTAAAAATATTTAAATAAAAAATTCCAACACTTACATTTCAAAATTCCGGAATTCAAACAAGCAAAACTTTCCATCTTACCTTTTAGAGTTCTTTTACGGTGATTGCAGGTGAAATGAGATGCCGATGGGTTTGACTTGATCCCCAACAGGCATGCTGCAATGTGCATTGTCGGCCTCATACGTTTCAGCAGGTGTCGTGACAGGATATTTTTTTTTATCGCTCTTGTTTTGATAAATTCGCCAAAGACATAGCAAAATGGTGTCTGCCGGATGCTTGCAACCTTTTGATGCCATCTGTGATAAATGCATCTTTCAACGACTTGTCTACACTTGCACAGCGAGAAGTAAACTGAACTGTTCAGCTTAAGTTCCATGTATTTATACTGACATCTATGTTGCCAAGAAGTTCTAGAAAGTTCGTGAAATTTTCAGAAACTTCTTAAAATTTCTTGAAACTTCTCGAAAATTCTTGAAACTTATCCTTCAGCAACTTCAGCGCTTAATCTGTCTGGAATGTAATGAAAAATAGGCTAGTTTTAAAACATCGATGTCCATATCACAAAAGCAAAGTTTGCTGGGAATAATAATCATTCCATTTGATTTATAGCAGAAACAATTAGAAAATAACACTTACTGACCAAAGAAAAAAAGTCAAACTTTGGTACACCGTGTAATCCATCATCAGACCCTATAGAATGATGCTACAAATTCACAAAGAATTTTACCAAGAAACAAAACACACGTCACTTGAAGACTTCCAACAACAGCAACAACTAAAATGGATAGAACATGTAATTAGAAGGGAAAATAATGATATAATCAAGATGTTAACATTTCACACAAGCCAAAACAGAAAATTTGGAAAGAAACTTCCATCATTACTAGAAAGAGCTATAACATTTAGTGGACTTAGGAAGTCTAATTTCCTGAAAAAAATGTTATAAGAAAAAGATTTTATAAATAAATATTAGAAAAAGATTTTATGAATTTCATCCGACACTGTCTAAATAGAGCGACCCAAATACTCTAAATGGGTTCAAATTAATTCAAAGGAGCTCCATTAAATCTGAAAAGCTCCTACGATATATCATTGTTTATGTTTTGTCTTGTTTTTTCACTTTTTCTAGCATTTGGGTTCGCTGGTCTGCAGTCGATATTAGCGCTGATATAAATTCCCGTCACTGACCGACAGTAATACTAACTGCTCTGTCAATGAAACCTGAATATTTCCTGTATGGAAACAGCTATTTTCCCCCATTCCCATTAACAATGTTTAACCACATCAAAATTTGTAACTTATAACTGAGTATCTTAGTCTGTTTCTTTCTTTCTTTCTTTCTATCTATCTATCTATCTATCTATCTATCTATCTATCTGTCAGTGTTATTTTCATTTTTATGTAATTCAGGCGGTAATTTATCCATTGTACCATGAATTTATACGTATATCTATCTATCTATCATAGTCTGTTTATATATATATATATATATATATATATATATATATATATATATATATATATATATATATATATATATGGTTGTGTGTGCATTCTTTAAACTTTGAATTATCTTATCCCCAGAGGATTCTTTGACGCTTTCATTAAGTGATTCTATTTCATTGCAGGCTTTTAATATTTTCAGTTGTTTCTGCTTCGCAAGCCTATCGGTTACCTATCGCTATTTCCATGCCAAATCTTCAGATGGGCCCTCCATTCATTAGTTCCATCAGTTCATTTACAGTTAAGCCTCTCTCTAATCTATCGCTATTTCCATGACAAATGTTCAGATGAGCTCTCCATTCGTTAGCCAGTTCAGACCATTACAGCCCGGAGACGGAGTCGAAAATAAACTTCTTTTATTCGTATTCCAAATGTTAGAGGGAACTTCTGTCTTATGGAATGAACACGCACTCACGCTCTCCTTCATGTCAAAGGTCGATCATTATCTATCCTCACAATCTTCACTTCCTACCATATGCTTTTTCATTGACATCACACACCTCGCTCTAAATTGTTTTAGATTAGTTTAAAGGAGCTCCATTGAATCTGAAAATCTCCTCTGATCTTATATAATTTATTTCTCAGGGGCCACAGACTATAAGACTCTTGAGCCCCCCTCTAGTATTTGGAACCGCTGGGCTGCAGTCGATATTAGCACATAAAAATCCAACCCTGACCGACAGTAATACTAACAGCTCTGTCAATGTTTCCTGTATGAAAACGGCTATTTTCTCCATTACTTTAGCACTGTTTAACTCCATAAAAATTTGTAACTTATAACTGAGTATCTATCTATCTATCTATCTATCTATCTATCTATCTATCTATCTATCTTAGTCTGTTTCTATCTATCTGTTTGTCTATCTCTATTTCTGTTTCTATCTAAGATTGTTTCTATCTATCTATCTATCAATATATATATATATATATATATATATATATATATATATATATATATATATATATATATATATATCTTAGCCTGTTCTTAGAATGTTTATATCTGTCTTACTCTGTTTCTATATATCTATGCATTTATGTATGTATGTATCTATCTATCTATCTGCTGCTAGCTAATTCTTGTTGCAGACGCCTGCTCAGGCTTATTTGTTTCTTCAACTCTAACAGAGACAATCCTGTGGTTTATACTGCAACTATTCTGAGTAGACTCTTGGACACTTCTATGCCATGTAATGGTTAGCCGGCTTGTCTTGCTAGATCAATTACGACTGAATAGTGAGTTCGATCCTCACTGGGTGCTCCCTATCTTCGGCATTGGGACCGCTAGTGTTCAGTCAATATTAGCGCATATATAAATGTGACATTGACCGACAGTAATACTAACTCAGTAATACAGCAATACAGCTCAGTCAATGAATGTTGTATGTTTTATTTATTTAGTTTAATAGAAACGTGCTCAATATCGAAGACTGAGAATTTCTCTATCTGTCTCTCCGACATTTTTAATATTTTCAGCTGTTCAGCAGATGCAAGGTCACAAGCCTATCGCTATTTCTATCGCTGCTTCTATCGCTGCCAGTCTAGTATTGCGCTATGTTGAGTAAACCCTAGTCATATTTTCTTGGAGAAAAGGCATAATCTGGCAGTATGCTCAAATCCTTGGCCACGATAACTTGTGACCTCGTGCTAGCACAGCCATCGACAGCTTCCGAACAGTTTTGTTTACCCAATTTCGCTCACAGTGCAAGGGTCTAGCACTTCTCAACAACTCCGCACGCTGGGGTCGTCTCTGCAGGTGGAATTTATAAAGTCACCTTGGAATAATCAAACAGGATGAGATTTCAAACCGGTCGAAACATTCTAACCAATCACTATAAATACATATATGAAATACAGAAAACTTAAAATGGGCGGGGTTAATTTAAGAAGGTCTTCATGTGGGCGGAGTTGTTTTCGACTGGGAAGGCGTGGCTTTGTTCGACTCCGCCCAGAACATTGATTATTATGCGGTGTTGCAAACCTTGCGTCATTTCGCCAGATTTTTTTTCTGCATTTCGACCAAAATACTAGAACATAGCAACTCCACTGCGGACAAAGATGAAATATTCGAGAAACAAAAGGGTGGTTGAAGTATTTTCGTTTGGGTCGCTGTAAGAGAAGTGGGGCGAGGTGTACTGGAGAGTGGGGCTCGAGACTTTTATAATGCTGCTGTCTCCATAAATATGAATGATGCAGGGTTCAATTATTTATAGCGTGTTCTCTGTTTACAAAACTGATTTTCTCTTCGATGACGTAAGGTGTGTAATGAACAGATGTAAATGATAGTGTAATACAACTCCCACGATACAAAGAGTTCGCTATATACGGGTGCGAATCTAAACATTTTCATTTTTTAGCAACCTTTAATTCAATATTTATTTCATGTAAACGTCTAATGACTATGATTTTATTATATGTTTAATATTATTATTATTACATATTAGCACGCATCAAATGTATTTTCCATTTTTAAAGGTTTTATCTCCAATGTTTATTTCATGTACACGCCTAAAAGCTATCTACGAGTTATATTAGCAATATTATATATATATATATATGTATGTATATATATATAGAGAGAGAGAGATAGATAGATAGATAGATAGAGAGAGAGAGAGAGAGAGAGAGAAAAGATTATAGTTGTTCCAAGCAGTGTAAAATGTATATTTTAAAAAATGAGAAAAACCGGCAAACGATTTTGGTTATAATTTGGATTTGTTTTAATAAAATATAATATATACACTAAAACAAATCCATATTATAACCAAAAACCTTTGCGGTTTCTCTCTTTTTTTAATATATATATATATATATATATATATATATATATATATATATATATTAGGTTGGTGCAAAAATAATGACGCAATAATGTCGTTTTTTGACGTATTTCTTAACGTCAAAAAACGACATTATTACATCATTATTATTGCACCAACCTAATATATATATATGACGTCACACATTATGAAATGGACAAAATCCGACAATTATTTAAGACATTTTTTTTATGTTTATACGTTCTTTTTATGGATACAAATATTTAAGTTCTGTTTATAATAAACAGTATTAATAACATTTACCGGCCTGAATGTCCGAGAAATTTTCGCAGAAAATGGGTACGAGGACGCATATATATATATATATATATATATATATATATATATATATATATATATATATTATGATATAAAACAAAGCATGTAAAGATCGTTGCACAATTGCAATTGGTGTCGTACTTAGTAGAGCAGCCACTACACTGCGATCTGTTGACACTAAGGCCCCGACCGACTCGGTTCGTTCTCCTCAAGGGACGACTAACGTCGACACTTTTGTTGAAAGAGCAAAAGACATGAAAAAAAGCAATAACCACTGTGTCTCCTCAGGCGACTGTAAATTACTGGCCAATGAACGATTAATTTGTTTTCAAAAGCAAAATACATTCTCATTTTTAAAAGAAAATTATGAAATAAAAAATAAAGGTTCCAACGTTTACTCTGGTCAACCAATCGAATATGACCTGCGCTAAATTCAAACAAAGTGAAAAAGAAAAAAATTAGAAATTATTATCTATCAAATCTGTCATGGCAAAGGTTTGACATCTAACAGCAGTCAGACATTAACTTCTACAGTGCTGTTCGATAAAAGTGACTCACCTGATTTTTTTTACTAAAAATATTTTTTGTCTATTGTTTTTGGGGTTAAAATAATTTTTAATCTTGCTGATATAAAGACCCCTTCCCGACCACCTAGGAAAAAGTTTATTCACCCTAAGGTATTCTATTGATAATTATAAATTTGGATATAAATGAGATTCAGGAAAAAACTCTGTGCAAAAAAAGTGACTCAGATATCGCATTCTAATGATTAAACTGGTAAATTTAAAGAACTTTTGACAAAATATTGAAAACTATTTTACAATACACTCAGAACAATATTCTAGAGAATTCTAGAACAGCTAAAATTAAATCTAGAGTATTCCAGAATATTCCAGAAAGCCTCATACACTATAAAACAGCTTGAAATAGCCACTCAAGTCACTAACCAGATCAAAGGGTACAAACATGCATCAGAACCACTTAAGGCATCTATTATTGCCCTCTCAAAAGCAGGCAAGTCTACGAGAGAAATTGCAGAAATTGCTATAACCTCGCAATCAACTGTCACATTAGGGCACATAAAGATGCCACTCCTGCTCCAAGGAAGGAAACAAGTGGACGAAAGAAAAAGATTGATGATAGAACTGGCAGGGTACTCAAGAGAGAAGTTGCGAAGAATAGGACTATAACTAGCCAAGAAATTGCAGCCAGTCTTAGTGAAGAGCAAGATGTTAGTCTTGCCTCTTCTACAGTCCATCAGAACAAGGTTACAAATTTTGTTAAAACAAGGCTACAAATCTTGTACACGAAGGTTTAAGCGGCTAATAAGCAAAGCCAACAAAGCCAAGAGACTGAAATGGGCTCACTATTACAAAAATTTCACCGTAGATGACTGGAAGAATATCCTCTTCTCCGATGAAACGAAAGTTGAGCTAATTTCAAAGTCACTTTTATCGAACAGTACTATATGTTACGAACGTTAGAAGTGGACTCTATATGATACTCGTATTTGAAATACACACCTATTTTATTTTAAACAGTGTGTATTGCGTCTGTCGGCCGACGAAACCCGAATAAAGAAATGTGCTCTCCGGCAGGGATCGAATCGGCATCCCCCTTTGTAGGAGAAACCACCGTTTGATCCGGTGTGCTTCACCGCTCGGCTAAAAAGAGAGACACAATTTCTATTTTTCCCTTTGAAGGAAAGCAGAATATTCTCACTGAGATATTTTTTCTCGAAATCCCATATTTGCTCAGTTTCGTATCCGAAACGAAAATAAAGCAATTTCTAAAAAAAAAAAAAGAGAGAGCACGCGCATGCGCGTGTGTGTGTGTGTGAGAGAGAGAGAGAGGAGAGAGCGAGGTGAAAACTTTAATTACATCTACTCAGACCATCGCAGAGATAAATTAAGGAGAGATAAATTAACTTTTTTTAATTATTATTATTATTATTATTATTATTATTGTTATTATTATTATTATTATTATTATTATTATTATTATTATTATTATTATTATTCAGCTCAGTCCCGTTTAGCACTGTCATTGCAAAGACTGTTGGCATTATCCTAGAAAAATGTTCTGATCGACTGCTTTTAGAAAAATAGTATCCAGCTAGAAAAATTGTCTCGCTCGATACAGTGACCTGACTTTCTTTCTTCAAATCTGGCAATGGATTCAATGCAGTCTTTCTACCTCATGTCAGCTGAGAACGTTGGCCAAGAAGGTGCAATAAATAACTTTCTTGGAGGATAACATCAGCCATGCTGATGGAATGCAGAGAGGGGACTCTCAGATGATTAATGGAGAGCAGTTTAGTTTTTGAGACGTTAAAATTGACAAGCCATCAGATAACGACGGTCTTCATGTCGTTTTGTGCATCAGCTGCCATTTTGACCTTACCTGACTGACCAGCCTTACTATCGAGGCAGGAATAAATGGCTGTGTCATCAACGTAGATGCTAAGTTGAGAGCTGATGTCATCGGGAGGCTCGTTAATGAAGATTAAAAAATAATGTATTAATAGCACCAAGGATGGAGTCCTGGGGGACACCGGCGTTAGTACGAAAAGATGGAGACGAATGGCCGTCCAGAACAACTTTCATTTCACGATTTAACAGGAACGACTGGACCAGCTCAAAAACGTGCCCAGAGATACTGTATCTCTTCAGCTTGTGGAGACGATCTGAATGTTAGGCCCTGTTAAAGTCTTTCGAGATGTCCAATGCTACAGTCAGGGCTTCACCGTTTTTATCTAAAGCACGATAGACTCTCTCCGCAATTATCGTTAGTAAATCAGCAGTTATTCTGTAGAACCAAAAGTTGTATTACTTGTTTGAGAAAAGGCCCTGTCATGAGAGATAACGAACCAATTCATTATTGATTAGGACTTCTAGGAGTTTCCCAAATCAGAGGTAGAAGACTAATAGATCGCTAGTTGAATGGGTTAGACGGTTCACCAGAGTTCTTAAAAACTGGAACAATAGATGATGACTTCTAGCAAACAGGAGGTTGCTAGACATTTATTATAAAGCTAGGTCGGGAGCACACTTCTTAATGACTATTACAGGGATTCCATTGGGTCTATATCCTTTGTGGGAATCAAGGTTAGAGATGATAACAAAAATCATGGAAAAATCATACATATCTCAACAGAGAATCAGATCTAAGTGGGGAATACTCCAGATGAGTCAAAAGTAGATATTGAAGAGAATTTACCTTTATCAGCAGAGGATGATAACACCTCAAATCAGTTGAAGAGGAGGGGAATAGAGACCTTTCACTTATTTAGTACCCTGTTACAGAGACGCTAGTAGTCACGAGAGGCAAAGTTTTTAGAGGCAATGCGGTGCCTCATTAACTCATCAAACAGGGACTTAGCTTCGAGGAGCCGTTTACATTTGTTACAGCTGTCCCACTGGTGTAACTGGAAATAGTGGTTACTGTGTGCTATGGCGGCCGATCAATCTGGCGTGAGCCATGGAGAAGATTGCAGTTTCACTTGGTATTTCTGAGAAGGGATGAAAGCGTACCTGCCGGCTTTGACCAAAGAAACCTCAGTGGCGCATTTTTTAAATGGGAAGTTCAAAATGTCAGTCCCATTAGAGTTACGAAGAAAATCCCGAAAGTAGTCCCAGTCAGCATGCTTGTACCGAAAAGAGTTCCTATGGATAGGGCGTTCCTGTTTAATGAATTCTAGGAAGGAGATATCAATACTTATCACAGAGTGGTCCGAGTTACCAAGGAAGCAGTATTGTAAATCTTAGCAAGAGCAGGAAGAGAAGGTAAGAAATAAATCCAACAGAGAAGAATATTGCTCGGCTTGGCTCGGGAAACGAGTGGGGAAGTCAACGATTTGGATGAGAGATTGGGCAATGGAAAATTGAATCTCTGTATACCGGCAATATCAGCACATTTAAAATGTTTTAGCCATGTTTCATTAAAGTCACTGAAGACAAAGATGTCTGTTGATGGATGGAGAGAAAATGCCTTTTCTATACTGTCAGCTATTGCGTCAAATATACTGCAGTCTTGGGAAGAAGGGGAGTGATAATGTAAAAAGAGATAGCTGACAGAGTTTAGTCGTGAAAGATGTAAACACATGAAAGAGTAGTCAGGGACCTAGCAAGACAATTCTCTGGTCATCGGCAGATTATCCCGGATATAAGCACCAATGCATGTGAATGCTGGAATCTTTTCGGCAAAGAGAAAGATGGCCTGGAACCAAAAATTCATTAGTCGCAATGGAAGAATTCAAGTTGGTTTCACAAAGGGCAAAGATATCTGACGACCGTTCCAGGAGGAAGGATTCTACGCTGCAGAAGTTGGAATGGATACCGTCAATATTGGAGAAAGAAAGATTGAGGGGATATATGTTAATTTGTTAACTGGTTTAGTTTTATTTCTTTTTGTTGTAATTTTTCATGAGATATCTTTCGAGGAGAGAAGAAAAGCCTACCATAATTGTCACTATCTGTCGACAATGGCAATACAAAACAACCACAGCATAATTTCTCACCGGAAATACATGCAGGGACACCTACCCGTCCGCGACATGGCACTACAAATACCCCAACATGCGGCTGTTGATTAAAGCAACTAAGCTCTACCAAAGATTTCGGGCCCCTAACGATTAATCGAAAGCAGCAGCCAGCAAATTGCCAAACCGGTACTCTCATAATGGAAATTCACAGCCATTGGTTAGTCTGATCACCAAAGAGTTAAGACAGTTAAATCATTGTGGCCCTAGTAAGATAACGAAAGAGAACCGGTAAACCATATCCTGAACCGAGAACAAGGGATGATCCTCTACTTCTGTTCAATAGACATGGAAGGAGTGCGGACCAGACGATAGGTGAGCCTATCTACTCCTATTAACATGTATAAAAATGGAGAAAGAATTCATATTAAGTATGGACTTGTATCAGTTCTGATGTCTACTACCAACTAAAAAATCGGGGTGGTAACAGCATATTCCAAATTAAACAGGTCTTGGAGTATGATGAGATTCCCAAACTTCGGATATTTATTTTTTAACCGGTTTTACATTTTCTAAATTTTTCATATATTTGTGGCATTTACACTTTCTTTGGAAAAACGTCAAGCCAAAAATTCACACCGAGTCTGCCACTCAGGATAGGTACCATTTTAATGTAATATTGGGAATTAACATAGAATTAGTGTACAAGCAAGCATTTTATGCAGACGTACCCACCTGGTGAAGGCCAGTATTAACAATGATGGAAGAAAAAGAAAAAGATAGAATCATATTCTGAAATAAAATGGAAAAAAAAATAAACAAGCAACAAAAATCCGGTTGAATACAGTGAAAATACAATAAATAATAATCAAAAGAGTTCAGTTCAACGATACCAATATATAAAGATTGGCAGTATCAACCAGGAACCAGATAGATACATACATAGATACGAACAGAATGAGATAGATAGATAGATAGATAGATAGATAGATAGATAGATAGATAGATAGATAGATAGATAGATAATGTAGAGAATGAGATAGATAGATAGATAGATAGATAGATAGATAGATAGATAGATAGATAGATAGATAATGAAGAGAATGAGATAGATAGATAGATAGATAGATAGATAGATAGATAGATAGATAGATAGATAGATAATGTAGAGAATGAGATAGATAGATAGATAGATAGATAGATAGATAGATAGATAGATAATGTAGAGAATGAGATAGATAGATAGATAGATAGATAGATAGATAGATAGATAGATAGATAGATAATGTAGAGAATGAGATAGATAGATAGATAGATAGATAGATAGATAGATAGATAGATAGATAGATAGATAATGTAGAGAATGAGATAGATAGATAGATAGATAGATAGATAGATAGATAGATAGATAGATAGATAATGTAGAGAATGAGATAGATAGATAGATAGATAGATAGATAGATAGATAGATAGATAGATAGATAGATAGATAATGTAGAGAATGAGATAGATAGATAGATAGATAGATAGATAGATAGATAGATAGATAGATAGATAGATAGATAGATAGATAATGTAGAGAATGAGATAGATAGATAGATAGATAGATAGATAGATAGATAGATAGATAGATAGATAGATAGATAGATAGATAGATACTAAGTTACTCAGTTATACGGTACAAGCTGTCATGGGGTTAAACATTGCCAATGGTTATGGGAAAATAACCGTTTTCATACAGGAAACATTCAGCTTTCATTGACTGAACAGTTATTCAGGGTCGGAATTATATATGCGCTAACATCGACTGCAAACCAGAAGTCCCAAATGCTAGAAAAACGTGAAAAAACATAAACAATGATATAAGATCATAGGAGATTTTCAGATTTAATGGGTCCCCTTTGAACTAATTTGAACGCATTTAGAATATTCGGGCTGCTCAACTTGACAGTGTCAGATGAAAATCATAAAATATTTTTCTAATATTTATTTATAAAATCTGCATAAAATACTTCCGAATTTTCTGTTTTTGCTTGTGTAAAAAGTTAACATCTTGATCATATCATTATTTTCCCTTTCTAGTTACATGTTCTATCCATTTTAGTTGTTGCCGTTGTTGGAAGTCTTAAAAAACATTATCCTCGAGAAATACCCTGGTCGATTTTTTTTAAGCGAAATGTAATTTTATTATTCGATATATATATATATATATATATATATATATATATATATATATATATATATATATATATATTATTATTATTATTATTATTATTATTATTATGTTTGCATATATATATATATATATATATATATATATATATATATATACACATATATATATACTAAGTGGGTATATACATACATATATATATATATATATATATATATATATATATACCCAAGTATAGGATTGGTATATACGGAATAAATTCCAATAATCAAAAATACTATTCTTAAGAGTGCTCAATACAATATATATATATATATATATATATATATATATATATATATATATATATATATATATATATATATAAGCTGCGATAGATAAATTGTCTAAATTACGCAGAAATGAAAATAACTCTGACATCTCATTTTAAAGGGTTAATTTACCAAAATTACACAAAATTATCTTGAGACTAGGGTAAATTTATTCAATAAAATCGCCATTAGCTTCAACCTCGGCCTCCAGGTGACTTCGGAATTTCCTGCATCTCTTCCAGACGATCTGTTTGTTTGAGTTGGTGAATGCTGCCAAAACCTTGCCTTCAGTTTATTTTTGGTGTTACAAGGAGTTCTCTTGGACTCCCACTCAACTACGCCCCACACATAATAATCAAGGGGGTTGTAGTCTGGGGAGATAGGTGGCCAGATATAAGCAATCAGAGTGAGTTTTCCGATCTGCCGCACTTTCGTAATCATTATTAGACTCATTGAAATCTTTCCGAATGTTCTGCACTATTCTCAGATTGACACCCAAACACTCTTATATGTTCGTATTGGAGCTACCCGCGTGAATGCCAAGCAGTACAGCATTCCGTTTCCAAATTTCTGGCGGAGTGAATTGCGTTTAACACACAGACGGTACCCAACTGACCCTACTACACTGTGCAGTCGACAAAAGCAAAAACCAATAACGCGCATGCGTGAAATTAAAAATATAAACGTTTACCTAGAATGCGGGTGAATTCCTGACACGAAAACAAAGCAAAATGTCCATATAAACATATATCCAAAACGCCATCGTTTTACCTCAACATAGCAACTCATAACAAATGTTCAATTTGTCCTCCCCTTGCTATATACACACATGCAACTATCGTATTGCCTGGTCGACCCTTTCAAATACTCCCACATGGTGCCGAATGGTTTCACTAGCCCCATGACACGTTGATGAAGCGTCTCAGCATTATTAATGTCTGCTGCATAAAATAATTGTTTTAGGTGACCCTACAGATAAAAATCCAAAGGGTTGAGGTCGGGGAAACTCACCAGCATGAAACCAGTCTTCCCCTACCGATCCATCTTTCATGGTAGTTGTCAGCCAGTGCATCGCGAACAATGTGACTAAAATGTACTGAAGCCCCGTCATGCATGAACCACATGCGTTTTCGTATTACTAGGAGTACATACTTTACCGAGTCTGGAAATGTGTTCGTAATAATTGTCCCTGTAGACAACTCCTGCAATCCGTGCTGGGAGAACATATGTACCTACCAGAGAGTCACCATACATTAAACGTAAACTGATGCTGGTGTCTAGCCTGTATTGTACCATGGGGATTCTGATCCGCCTCAAAAATGTTGCTTGTGTAAAGCCTGTAGAATGTGTTCTTTATGATCTCCTCGATCCATAGTTTGTCGTTTCATGGGTCCTGTCTCGGCAACGCGACTGAAACAAAAGCAAAAATTGGATGACTCAACTGCCTCCGGCCTGGAAACCCAATCTGATACAGCCGTGGAGCTTCACGTCCAGTACCATTCACGCGGCCCTATATAAAAATCATATCTGCCTGCTTACAATATGAATGTCCTGCCATTGTTAAACGGAACACTTCTCAGTTAACTCACTACTAGACACGTTAAACGTTGAAGACAGACTAGACACAAATGCAACACAGCGCCATCTACATTGAACTTTCTGGTAATGACTCAAAAATGGAAGATTTGCGGACATATCTTTATATGAACATTTGTCTTTGTTTTCATGTGGGGAACTCGTCTCCATAGTTTTTAAAAAGTATTTTTAATTCACTATATATATATATATATATATATATATATATATATACATACATATATATATATATATATATATATATATATATATATATATATATATATATATATATATATATATAAAGACAGAGGTGATGAAGTCGCGGTATGATT
The DNA here is from genome assembly GCA_963932145.1 of Acanthosepion lycidas. NCBI lineage: Eukaryota > Metazoa > Mollusca > Cephalopoda > Sepiida > Sepiidae > Acanthosepion > Acanthosepion lycidas. The sequence goes on along the minus strand of OZ010603.1, from coordinate 46,131,983 downwards.
CTGGTATTAACGATCCGCCCATTGTCTTACCAATAGACTACTCAAATCTTAGGCAACAAGGGCAGTTCCCAGTTATTCTGACTGGTTCTTAGATGCCCTATTTTTTTTAAATGTGGGAATTACATTCACTATCATTCGAGATGCTTAATAAAGAAACTGTGCTCTTTGGTAGGGTCGAACGCGTTTCCCTCTTTGTAGGGCAAGTACTGCCTGGTTTAAGCCGCTCGATCACAGACTACTTTACCAGCCAGCAAGACTCAATGACCCTTTTGAGCTATGCTCATCTTTTACATACATACATACATGATGACATAACTATAGTTCACCGCAACCTCGTGTAATGGTTGGCAGGTGTGTTTCGCTAAAACAATTACGACTGACTTGTGAGTTCGAGCCTCATTGGGTGTCCCTTACTTTCGACCTTGTGCCATATCTAAGCTACACTTAGAAAATCACCATATATATATATATATATATATATATATATATATATATATATATATATATATATACTAGGGCACCTATCCAATCCTCATGCACATTTGTGTTTGTTCAACACCCACAGAGCCAACCCGAAGGTTATACTGCAACTATTCTGAGCAGACCTTGTTACAGTTTCTGGGAGAGAGCGTGTTATCTGAAATTATAAAAAATCAGAACAACACCAGCACACTCAAATCCTCTATCACGGTGACTTGTGACTTCGTTCTAGCACAGCTATCAACAATTCCAAGTGTTCTGTCTACTCAGTTTTACTCACAAGGCTTGGGTCAACCCGTGGTATGGTTTTCAGGCACTGTCTACGTTTTGGTGTGCGACTTAAGTTTGGATGGTTTTCCAGCTCGTCGGAAACAAAGTATATCTTATGTCTTTATAAAAATACATATATGTCACATGGAAAGAACGCTGCTTAATAGTTCAAAAGTAAAATAGTACAAAAGTGTCAGGAAATGAGGTGTAGGTAGGTTTCATTTAAAAAAAGAAAAAAAAATTAAAATTTATTAAAAAAATAGAAAATTAAAATTATAAATGGAGACGCTGCTCTGGAGCTGACATAGTAACGTTTTCCAGGTTAATGGGAGGTAAGCGGTATGCAGTCTAAAGTTTAATAAAAAAAAATTAATAAAAAGGAAGAATCGGGCTTCCAGTATTTTAAGAGAAACGATTTTCTGTGCCTAGAAGCGATCATGAGTTCGTTTCGCTTATTAAGTAAACCTACGTTGTTAATATTTTTGAAGATGATTTTTTTCTAATAATCATAGGTTGCATATATTCGTTCCCCACGTGTACATATATATATATATATATATATATATATATATATATATATATATCATACGGAAACCTATATCGTAAATACATGCATTTTGTATGTTGTGTGTGTGTGCGTGTGATCCGACTAGTGTGTTTCGCCACTGTGTATATAGTGTGTGTTTATGTGTAGGGGGTTATGATTTCTTTAGTACTAGTTTAAATTTATCTATGAAGTTTTTTTTATTTGAAATTAATAGTAATCGTCTGTTTGATATATTGCCATAATTTTAAAGTTACCCTGTGGCATTTGTGGATTTGTTGTGACACAAAGAGTTTTCTGTTGCCTAATAATTTAATGTCGCTTTTGTATAGGGAAACGCTCTTGTTTAGTGCTTGAGTGATGCCTATATGAGATTTGTTTCATTTTGTACACCTGAGTGTATAAATTACATTTTTGGAGTAAGAGTTTAAGTTTTTTTAGAATTTGTTCGTTGTTGCGTTGCTTTGAGTTTCGTAATTGATCTAGAGGGATTTTTTCTGAAAGCTCAAAACCCTTGTTTATTAGTAGCTTGGAGTATCCCCTGTTTTAAGAGTTTTATGTAATTCTTCTAGACGTGTTTTTCGGAGGTGTTTGTCAGCCACTACAATGCAAATCCTACGTGCCAGAGAATAGGGGATGGATTTTAGACAGCTTTATATATATATATATATATATATATATATATATATATATATATATATATATATATATATATATAAGTAAATGTTCTGTTTATAATGAATTTATATTTTCTTATTAAAATAATTTTAATTTGCGCACATCAGGCCGGTAAATACTGTTTATTATAAACAGAACATTTACGTAAATATTTGTATATAAAATATAAAAATAATTGTCGGAGTTAGTCTATTTCATAATATATGTTGTTATTTGTTTACGTTCATTATGGAAAATTTGTTGTTTAAAAACAGTAATTTGACTTTTCTAAGCAGACGTTTCCTCTATAGCTAAATTATATATATATATATATATATATATATATATATATATATATATATATGTATGTATGTATGTATGTATGTATGTATGTGATAGAATAGTAGTTCATCGAGTCTAGAAGAATCCTCAACAAAAAGATTAGCTGTTTCATCCTATTTGGAACTCATTACCAGTGTGCATCTACTACTGAGAAACGAACTCGGACCGTTATGATACAAAATAAGCGTCATACCTCTGGATCATCGGGCCTCGGTGATGAAGAAGAGACAGTCTAGACTTGATATAGAGCCGCAATTTAAGCAATTGACTCTCATCAAATTGGGATTTGGGGATAATTATTATATTATTTTTGCAATTAGCAATAATATCTTTCGCATAATTATTCAACTCTCAACGCAAAATAAATATGGCAGTAAATTAGATCGTAATAACCGTTAAGATTGAGTTATTCTCATGCTCTCTGCATGTTGTAATATTCAACATTCCGATAGAAAGTCATCTTACAACTTAACATTCAATCTGAAATCATTTCGAAAAACAAAGTGCACTACAGTTTTTTTTGGTTTTTTTTTTTTTTTTGGTTTTTTTTTTTTTTGGTTTTTTTTTTTTACTATTTCAATCCAGGGAAGCTTACAAGAACATTGTGAAGTGGTTTTGACGTATGTCGTTTCTCTTTCTCATCTATCATTCATAAATACAAAAAAGATTTCATTCAACCCGAAATCAAGAGTAAATACTTTCCAGACAGATTTGAAGATTTCTAGGACATATGTACATGTGTCACCAATTTGTAGAATATTGAACTGACAAGAGTTTCGCAGGTGAGTTTCAAGAATAAAAAGATTCTATTGAAGAAATCAAATAAAAAGGCACAATCGGGAGATTTTTTTTTATCAGTCGAATAAACATTGAAATACATTTATTTGACCAAACGAAGACAAATATCGCTTTCAGAAGATAACCAGTAATGTTTAAAGAGAGAACAAAATACAGGAGTCGAGTTAAAAATACCATCTCAGTAGTGAGGCATAGTGGTGTACACACAATTCCATATGTCGTCACAGCGACAATTATGACTGTATTCAGTCTCTTTTTAAGAATACTGCTGAAAACTTCTGCACACAATATGTCGAAAAAACACATTTATTTGCATTTAAATATAGACATTTTTAATTAAAAAAAAGTTCAGTTTTTACTTCAATCCAACAATACATTTATGTATTGAAATTACCAGCAATATATTTTCAGACACCCATTTCCCTAGACACTAAGGTCAACAGACGGCTCAGACGAACTGCCACCAGGTTTGCCAAGTTGATCTCGAGAGTCTGAAAGAATAGAACAGCTTACTACGAACACCAAAAATTGAAATCTATAGGTTATGCGTTGTCAGCGTGCTGCTCTACAGCAACGAGACTCGAAACCTCTGCTCCAAACAGGAGAGACACCTCAGCGTCTTTCATCTTCACTGAGACGCATTCTGAGCATCAGTTGGTTCGACAGGGTTACCAATGACGTAGTTCTCACTCGTGCCCAGTTACCCAGTCTATAAGCCCTTCTCCAACAGCGCCGGCTCCGCTGGCTTGGATATGTGCACCGTATGCCGGATGTGAGGATTCCGAAGATCCTTCTGTGCGGGGAACTAGTTACCGACACGTGGGCGACCTCATTTTCGCCTCAAAGGCGTCTGAAAAAGGGACACGGAGGCGATGGACATGGACATGGACATTGAGAGATGGGAAGGCGTCGTCAACGATCGATCACGCTAGAGACGCGATTTACACCGAGAGTTGGTGCGAGGAGAGGAGAAAAGAACGCTTGGCGCCGGGTAGAAGCGTGCTCGACGGAAAGAAAACAAGGTGACACGAGAGAAGAACGTCTCTCCACATGCATTCTGTACCTATGAACACTAATCGGTATGTCTCAATTCTCATAAATATGCTGTCTAAGTAGTCCCCCCTTCTAGCAGTTGTTTACCTACTTCACCCCGCTGACGAGTATTTTATTTTGTTGATGTTATAAAGATTACCATTTCATTTCCAACCTCCGTTTTGGTTATTCCTCATTCAATAACCTTTTCTAGGCTACAACACATTCGTTGCACTTTCGATTGTCTCTCCGAATGTAGGCCTGTAAAATCATAACAGATGCAGCATTGCGAGAAGCACCTTTGGGCGGAGATGCAAGGATTCTCGACACCATCGGATGCCACACACATATTTATATAAGGAAATTTACATGCAATATATTTTCATAGAAAAATGACCATTATACATTTTATAGCAAAAATCGAAGACATGATAGACATTGTCAAAGAAATATGCTGAGTTTAAACTCATTTCTTTTAATGAGAAATAACATTTCACTCCTCGATTTATTTTGTAAAATTAACCGGTAAAAAAATGCAGGTAAGTAATTATAATTTAATCATGAAATATCATTCTCTTGAATTAATTATACAGTTGAAAATTTCATATTTGGAAAAGGCATTTAATAAGCCATACGGATTGTTATGGCGCTAAACAAAAACAATCAACCCACCAATTATTATTTACATGCCAAACCGTACTGACTGTGAAATACATTTTAAATCAATGTATTCACTCAGCCCCTGTAAGACACAAATACTACAAAACAATAAGAACATTATAACGAAACTGTCAACTTAATGTCTTACCTTAAAGAAATAGGTTTATACTAAAAAGATATAACGCCTACAATAGATCATGTCCAAACTATATATCTATAAAACATACGTTTACACTGAAAGTATAAAATTGTGTACAAAATATCTCTTGTTGAAGGCATAAAACTGCGTAGAAAATTTTTAGAGTTCGCTATTAAATAACCCAGAGAGGTTGATATGCCGTTAAACTAAAATAAGCAAACCAAACAGAATTTCATGTGGTTACATTAGAGCAGCTCAAAAGAACAACAAAATGAAAAGAAAAGAAAATATTAAGAGAAAAAATATCTTCTCACTACTGAGATGGAATTTTTTCTGTCAATAAGCATCGTGGTGTACACACAATTTCACGGGGTTACGTTCGAGCAACCGATAAAAAAGAAATTATTGAAAGAAAAAACATTCGCTAAAATATCAGTCCGTTCTTTCAAAAAAAATGTTTTACTCTCTACTGTCTAGCTTAAAGAGTAGGAGTGGTTCTTCCTCATATCTTGAAAATAACTTGAGAATATAGGTCAGAATTTCACGGAGGAGGAGTTATCGTTCTTTGCATTCGGATCATTGTCCTTATTCTTGCTGTTTGTCTATTTTCTTTTGAGATGAGGTATTGTAATTATTTACATTATTTACATTGTTCGAACTGTTGGCCTCATCTTTATTGCCATATTCACGACGCTTTGGCCGTTGTACGCTCCGGCCTTCTTCAGGATCTGTCTATATTTCTGAGATATGCTTTTAGTTCTTTTTTTTATTTCCAATTTTTTCCTCGGGTACCAATTTGTTTTGACATATCTACAAGTTGAGCTATCCGAGGTTTTTTCCACACGAGTATTACTATTAGTATATATATATATATATATATATATATATATATATATATATATATATATATATATATATGGGGTGTCACCTCGGCGCATGTAATGGTTAGCAAGCTTGTCTCGCTAAAAGAGTTATGACTGAATAGTGATTTCGATCCTCACTGGGTGCCCCATACTTTCGGCCTTAGATAATCAATATATATAGACGTGTGTATGGACACTTCGACGGGGTGCAATGATTAGAAAACTGGTCTCGCTAAGTTAATTACGACAGTAATGAGTTCGATCCACACTGGGTGCTCCACACCTTTGACCTTGTGCCATATCTAAGCTACACTTTGAAAATGATTTTGGACCCTCCGACATGGTGTAATGGTTATCAAGCTTGGCTCGCTGGATCAATTTACGACTGTCTAGTGAGTTCGATAGTCACTGGGTTCTCCCGACATTCGGCCTTGTGCCATATGTAAGTTATGCTTTGGCACTTCGACATGGTGTAATGCTTAGCAAGCTTGTCTCGACTGAATAGTGAGATCGATCCTCACTGGATGCTTCATACTTTCAGCTTTGTGCCATATATAAGCTAAGCTTAGAAAATCATTGGATACTTCGACGTAGAGTCATAGTTAGCCAGCTTGTCTCACTAGATCAATTACGACTGAATCACTGAGTGCCCCATACTTTTGGCCTTGTGCCACATTTAGACTACGGTTAGTAAATCACTATATATGTGGGGGGCGCACTCGTGTGCGTGTGTATGTTAATGTCTGTGTGAGGAGAAAAGGGAAAAAGAAGCACGATGAGTGTGCTTGGGAGAGTGTGCGTGTGTGTGAGTACGAGAGGAAAGAGAGAAAAGTATATGTGTGCGTCTGCGTGTTAAGTCGCATTGTGTATGGAAATTAAAGAGAGGAAAGTGTATGTGACAGTTTGTGAGAACGAGAGAGAGGGGGAAGCTTTGCTGAGCGATAGTGAGAGAGAGTGAGAGTCTGTGTGTGTGGAACAAAAAGAGGGTGTGAACGAAGGGGGAATGCGTAAGCGAGAAACATTTGTACGAGAAAGAGTGTATAAATACGAATAGGTGGGTGGGTGAGAGAGAAAGAAATGAAGAGAAAGAGAAAGAGAAAAAGAAGAGCAAGTGAGAAATAGTTATGAGGTGCGTGACAGATGTTCGAGAAAGAAAGATTATGTGATCTGCGTGTGCGAAAAAAAGAATAAGCTTGTGAGGAAAAGAGAGTATCTATCTGTAGAGGGAAGACAGGCAAGTATGTTTGCCGATATTATATTGAATTGATCCAAGAATATTTCCAAACGATATCTGACTTCCAATCCTTTGAACTTTTGGGTCATTTTATATATAATTTCGTTTTATTTTCGATGGATTCATTTTCAAAGATCCCTGCCATATATATATACAGTGTAACCCGGATATAAGAGAGTTGTCGGGACCGGAGAAGAAGTCTCTTATATCCGGGTTTTGTCTATTTTGTTTAGGTAAGTATGGCTCTAATTTGGGACCAGAGAAAATCTCTCTTATATCCAGGTTTCCCTTATATCCGGGTTTCTCTTATATCGGGGTCTTTTATATCCGGGTTACACTGTATATATATATATATATATATATATATATATGTGTGTGTGTGTGTGTGTGTGTGTGCGCGCGCGCGCGTATGTGTGTGTGTTTGTGTGTCTGTGTGTGTGTATAAATTATTTTCAGAGTGTATCGGGAAAGGAACAAAATGAATAAAAAGTCACGAGGACATTTTTTCACTGGCTTACTTTTGTCTTACCGGACTTTGAATTATGGCACTTTGTGTCCTTCATATATTTTGGCTGGACTGTCGACTACCCGATGATAGACCACTCACATCCTTACCTTTGCATATAACCCAGAGTTGTCGGGACCGGAGAAGAAATCTCTTATATCCGGGTTTCTCTTATATCCGGGTTTGGTCTATTTTGTTTAGGTAAGTATGGCTCTAATTTGGGACCAGAGAAAATCTCTCTTATATCCGGGTTTCTCTTATATCCGGGTTTGGTCTATTTTGTTTAGGTAAGTATGGCTCTAATTTGGGACCAGAGAAAATCTCTCTTATATCCGGGTTTCTCTTATATCCGGGTTACACTGTAATCAAAAAATGCTACAGAATAAATCTTATATTTACCGTGATAAAGTCCTTCAGAGAACAAAATGCGTTTTCCTCTTTTATTCTTATTTATATATATATATCTATATCTATCTATCTATATATATATATATATATATATATATATATAGGTGGCCTGACGATTGCATATAGCATGAAACAGACTGTCGCCTCTAAGTGTTGACTTCTATGTTCACTTTTATATATATATATATATATATATATATATATATATATATATGGGTGTCCAAAGATTTCGCCCGATTTTTACTTATTTTTATTTTATTGAATTAAAGCAGTTTTTCTTTGATTGTATTATTGCAGTATGGTCTTGGAGGCTTCAGGAACATGGCTTTTACACTGAATCAAAAGTGCTGCTGCCCGTCATTGCTATCGGTGTGACTCAAATATAGCTAAGGAAGTCGTCACCTCAGTGAAGAATTTTATATTCATGCGGTTCAGGGAAGGAACTTCAAGTCATTCGTTAACAAGTTCGAAACAACGGGATCTGTAAACGATCAACCAGACCTGGACGAACCCCTACCGCAATATCTGATGAAAAAGTTGACCAGTTGAAAGCTTGTCTAATCGACAGTCCGTAGAAATTTGTTCGGCGCCTATCTGGTGAATTCGAAATCAGTCGCCAGAGCGTGCATATCTTGTTGCGTAAAAGGAATTTAAAACCCTCCAATCCTCGCCTGTTCGATACTCTGCACGATGGAGATGCTTGAGTTTTTTTTAGATGTTTCTTGTCGTGATGCGTGATGACGAAACTTTACAGGATAAGATATGAATACCAGATGACCCGACATAATTGCTCATATTGAAATCATGAAAATCCACATGTGGTTTTGGAGAATGAAGTTAACCTCCCAGGAGTAACTGTCTGGGATGCGATTTCAAGCAATGGAATTATCGGGCCATACTTCTTCGTTGTGCCGGTCACTGGAGAACGCTACCTCAACTTTCTTCAAACCTCAAGCGTAACAACAAAGAGACATGAGCTTCCAATAGGAAGGGGCTTCGTCTTACTATGCGCATTATGTTCGTGAATAGCTTGACATCAATTTTAATGGCAGATAGATTAGTCGGTGTGGAGCGATCGAATGGCCAGCACGTTTATCCGATTCACCCCCGATGGATTCCTTCTTGTGGGGTGTTCACAACAACATGATATACAAAGAGAACAGGCGCACTGTTCCTGACCTTCATCGAGTTACTAACGAAAAATTTGCTACAGTCGACGTGGGACTGTGCCAAAAGGTTTGTCGCAATGTTGCTTCGCGTTTGTTTTCTTGTATCGAACACAATGGAGAATAATTTGAACCATTTTCTATGTACTTATCATGGTTGCATCATTGTTTCATTCGTAGTTATTACTCATCATTATTCTATACAATGAAATTAATTGAAAAACCTACAATTTTAAAAATTAATTGAAAAACCTACAATTTTATACATATAAAAATCGGGCGAAACCTTTTGGACATCTATCTATCTATCTATCTATCTATCTATCTATCTGAACCGGTTTATCTATCTATCTATCTATCTATCTATCTATCTATCTATCTATCTATCTATCTCAGTCTATTCATTATCTATCTATCTATCTATCTATCAATCTATCTATCTATCTATCTATCTGACCCGGTTTATCTATCTATCTATCTATCTATCTATCTATCTATCTCAGTCTATTCATTATCTATCTATCTATCTATCTATCTATCTATCTATCTCAGTCTATTTATTATCTATCTATCTGACCCGGTTTATCTATCTATCTATCTATCTATCTATCTATCTAATTCTCAATTATCTATCTATCTATCTATCTCATTCCTCTCATCTCATTATCTATCTATCTATCTATCTAAGTCTCTTCAAATCTATCTATCTATCTCATTCATCTCATCTCATTATCTATCTATCTATCTCATTCATCTCATCTCATTATCTATCTATCTATCTATCTATCTATCTATCTATCTATCTATCTACCAGAGTCAAGTCGCTCTCTGAGGGCAACTTGTTCTGTGTAATCCGTATTCAGCTGCCGTATGCTGACTAAACCCATCTGGAGAGGAGAATGGTGAGTGAGTCGAGAAATGTTTAATATCTTCACAATTTTTAAAATAGAATGTCTCATTTTAATTCCAATAATTCACGTTCTTTTGCCTGATTGCAATCCATAACTGATATAGATCTGGATATTTCTGTGACGTCAAAATACGTTGGTGTAACCAACCAGTACATTTATATGCTGCTATTTCATGACTTATGGCACGTCAGTGTATGTGTTTGTCAACATCATATTTAATCATGCAACAGAGAAAATTCTTTATTGTCCTTTCTTATTCGGAACTTCGATTTGGATGTTCATCTCTATGCTAAGTCTACTGACGAAGTTTACAGATCTTAACATTTTAAGTTATTTTTATTTTATTTTTTTTTGGGGGGGGTAGTTTTATCTTCAGATTTATTTAACTTTTCTGGCCATATAGGAAATATATATACCCGAAAAACCTCGAGAGCTCTGTAACAAGAGAATCTCGATTGAAAACACGAAATTTGGCTTTTTTTTAACCCTGGTCTAGTCGGTAAAGCGTGCCGGGATAAACGGAAATTCCGTTTGTCCTGAAGGACGCGGATTCGATTCCTACCAAAGAGATCATTTTTTCTTTAATAAGAGCTCTCAAACATTTAGCCCGGTAGACAAAAATAAATAAATATACTGTTTAATAAATAACGTTTGACACACACACACACACACACACACACACACATATATATATATATATATATATATATATATATATATATATATATATAGAGAGAGAGAGAGAGAGAGAGAGAGAGACAGACAGATAGATAATATTAGTGGTCAATATATATATATATATATATATATAAATATATATATATATATATATATATATATATATATATATATATATATATATACATTTCCAAGAGGATAGAATCCAGGTAGAGCTCAATGCCCAGGACAGAGTAAGAATATAATATAAAAGGCTCAAACACTAATATTCCATGGTTATAATTTATTACATTGGAATCGTAATCACGATCCAATTCATCAAACCTACAAATTTAAAAAAATTGAATTTCAAAAATTGGTAATATCAATCATTATCTTCTGTCTTCTTAATTCCTGTTCTTTTATTTTTCTCTCTGCTTAATTAGGTTTTTCTTTTTCTTTTTTCCATTCACACTCAATAACTCCTTATATCTTAGTGGATTTATTGCCTTGCATGGGGTGAAATGAGTTTTAAAGAACTACTGTTTAGTAGTGATGGTGGTGTCATCAGTTTTGCTGTTTTATTAAATTACCTTGGGAAAGGTATAAAATTCTCCCTCGCCTTGATATGGGATAAATAGTAGGTCTTGTATCTGGAAAAAAGCCATTGTTAAAGCAATATTCAATCCCCAAAACAAATTATTCTTTAAATCTAAAATATATCTTCTCCCCAACTATGTGTTAAATTGTAGTATTTGTATCTGGAAAACCATTGTTATCGGCCGTTAATCTATATTTAATGGCAAAAAAATAATTATTCTTTCAATCCTATATATATCTTCTCCCTCTATGGATTAAATAATAGCACTAATCATTTTTATCTCCAAAAGGCGTTAATTCTCTATGCAATCGCAAAAAAAGAATTATTCTTTCTATCCAAAATAGGATTTGACTTTAAATAAACCACAACAATCTGTTCAAATAGCTAATTGCACTTTTAAAACCTTGACTGACGTAAGAGTTCTTGTTCAATATATCTCGCTACATAGCTCTATTTATTTCTCTTTATTCTCTTCTCGTCTTTCGTATCAACTTTCTATACATAATACCAGGTTATTAAAAAGTATGTAATATTTGGGCACTGTTGAAAATGTGCCTTATCTGCCGACAGCCTCCATTTCCTTTTCAATGAGACATTTCGTTTCCATTGTTTTCAATTCTTTTGTCTTCCGAAATCAGGTTTTTACGCCAAATGTTCTTCAATTTTCGGTAAATGTTTTCCACCTGCTTAGAGTTAGAATCAATTTGCTTTGTCAAAATTTTTGGGCAATGTTTATGTTTTATTTTTATTTTTTTAGTTTTCTTGTTATTTTTAAGTTCTTTTTTTATTTCTTTTTCCGTTTCTTTTCCTTTAACTTTATATTTTGCTTTTCTTTTTCTTTTTCTCGTTTTGTTTACTTTTCTGTTTACTTTTATTGATATTCGTTTCGTTTTCTTGGGTTTCATTTTTCTTCTATTTCTCGAACTTGTTTGTTTCCCTTCATTTTCTTCTTTATTCCCTTTCTTTTTTCTTTTACTATCTCTTTTTTTTTTCTATTTTCCTTTTCTTTTCTTTCTCCGTTTTCTTTCTCGTTTATTTGTTCTCTTTTTACTTTTCTTTTCTCTTTTTTTCTTTTTTCTTTTGCGTTTTTATTTCCTTTTATAATTTGCCTTTTTTCATTTCATTTTCAACGATTAACAGGTTTTCTTACTGTATTTTATCTAATACCAAGTGTGTTTATATCCAGGTGCCACGAATCGTAATTTAAAATGAAAAGCACAAAGCCGTCAAAGACAAAGGAAATGAATGCATAGAGAGTGCGATGAATAAATTGTCGTCTAGATGACGCAAAAATGAAAATAACTCCGACATCTCATTTTAACAGATATATTTACCAAAATTACAGAAAAATATCTTGAAATACCGAAGAGTAAATTCATTCAATAAAATCGACTTTGGCTTCAACCACGGCCTCCAGATTTCAGAATCTCCTGCATCTCTTCTGGACGGTCTCCTTGTTTAAGTTAATGAATGCTAACATAATCCTTGTCTTCAGTTCATTTTTGGTGTTACATGTAATTTTGTTGATCTCTCGCTCAACTGCGCCCCGCACATGATAACCAAGAGGGTTGCAGTCTGGAGAGTTAGGTGGCCAAATGTAAGGTGTGATGTGGTCGTAGAAATTGTCTGGCCGCCATGACTAGGTTCCTCTGATTGTGTGGCATGTTGTAAGTTCCTCTTGACCCAGGACAGCACTATCTTGCAAATGCACTTGATGTAGGCCTTCCTGTTGAGTCTGAGTCCCTATGGGAAGATAAATGGAGGCTTAATATTGCCATCAGTAGTAATCACTCTAAACACCATCGTAATCACCATTAGACTCATTTAACTCTTTCCGAATCCTCTTCACTATCTGAAGATAGTGAAGAGGATGCAAAAACAATGGAAATGAAATGTTTCATTGAAAAGGAAATGGAGGCTGCCGGCAGATAAGGTACAAACACTCTGAACTTTTCGTATCGGAGCTTCCGGCGTGAATGCCAAGCAGTACCGTTTCCAAATTTCTGGCGGAGTGAATTGCATTATGGCGGTCATTTTTCTGCCAGACTGTGCCCAATTAAATCTACTGTACTGTGCAGTTGACAAAATCAAAAACAAACAACGCGCATGCGCGAAATTAAAATATAAAATGGCGACGAATCTACCCATTGCACTCTGTATACACACATACACACACATATATATGAACGTGTGTGTGTGTGTGTGTGTGTGTGTGTGTGTGTGTGTGTGTGTGTGTGTGTGTGTGTGTGCGCGCGCGCGCGATCCTGGGAGCTGTGAATATGCTTTCCGGAGAAATTTCCCTGAGGAATGAATAAAGTTCCGGAGATTCATCAAACACACACACACACATACACACATACACACATATATATATATATATATATATATATATATATATATATATATATATTTATATATAAGGGTCGATGAGTGGTCACGTGTGCATGCGTGTCTACCAACTCTTTTTTTTTCTTTATGTCTACCACCTCTTTTTCAAGAATGACAAAAGATAACTTTGCATGACTCACTTGCGACTTCCTATCTCATGCAATAGAGTATTGCTATATCCAGTCCGATGCTAACCAGGTGATCAATTCTTGCATCTTCTTCGACTCACGGTTTCCACTGCCATAAAATTGAATGATGATATTGAATCACTTACCAGGTCTACTGTTGGGAAATCTGGCTCATTGTGTTGTGCCAGACAATTTTTTCTCATCGAAATCCATCTTGCATATTTATAAATCTACCATTTGTCCGTGCATTGAATATTAATGTCATACTTGATCCGGGGTTCCTGTTATATATCTCAAGATTCTTGACAAAATTCAAAGAACGGTCTGTCATGTGATCAGTCTTAACCTTTCATCTCGACTTCAGTTACTTTCACTGATTATCTTTTTTTTAAATAGTTTCATGGAAATTCTTCTGAAGAGATTTCTTCCTTGGTAATTTAATCGTACTACTAAATTAGCAGCTGGGTTTCACCGTTTTTGCTAATGAACTAGCTAGCTGTAATTGTAAGTTCTTTTAGTTTCTTATTAGTTTTTAGGTTATTCCTGCGGCTACTATATCCTCATAGTACAGAATCGAAAGATATGAGATTTTATAATTTTAGACAGGACCTGTCATAAAAAGAAAATAAACTGTCAAATCGATTCCTGGCATTTTAAAGATTTATCTGTACTGTGAGGACTGAGTAGCGCCAGGAAGAAGCTAAAGAGGTAGAAAGAGTTGATTTCCTCTTTACTCTATTTCCCTTATTTCGCTAGTAATCTATGACATCTTTTATATTCCGATATTTTATTTTTCATTATCCTTCGTCTCAAATCCCCAATAGTGGTGGTCAAACTTTTACTTACCTGGTAATGATTCTTGTACTAATGTCCTTGTTAAAAATCATTAATTTCCATCTCTAAATGACAAGAAAAACATCCCATAATCAAAACTAAAAAAAAGAAAATCCTATCGATTTTCTTTCATGATTCCATTGTAATATATATATATATATATATATATATATATATATATATATATATAGATACATAGATACATAGATACATAGAAAATATCAGATCCGTAAGTGGAAAGGATAATCAAAGTAGGTCTTTTTAATATAGAATATTTAAAAAGTGACTCCATACAGAGAGCTCAATGTATAATATTCAGAGCAATATCATACATCAAGGAAAAACTTAACGTATCATCGATGCGTTAAGTTTTTCCTTTATATATATATATATATATATATATATATATATATATATATATATATATATATATATATATATATATATATGTATGTATGAATGATTCATGTAATTATAAATTGAACTGCACCTATAATCGAAATTAAAATAACTGATCCAACGTGCAACTTTCGGATAATAAGTGTGACATTCCTGTAATTATTGAACAATATAGTTCATGCCACATTGACGGAAAACCTACCAGTAAAAAAGAATTCTCTTATTACTATATTTGTACAAAAACGCACAACCTTAAAATTTAAAATTCAAACTCAGCGTTGCGACCGCACGTTCCAATATAATAACACATTTCTCATAGCATTTTTTCGGATTACATCTCTATTTTCGTTGTCCTCTTATTACCGAGAAGTCAAAAACAAGAACAAATCTATTTCCATACCTGAGGATGTCTGTAGAAACAGACGAAAGCTTGTAAAAACTGAAAAAAGACCTTATGAAACTGGAATCAGGGATCATATCATTCATATACAGGTTCGGGGTTAGTGTATCTTATTGAAATTGTTTGCGAAGATATATTCTCGCCATTTAAATCATTAACCTCTATATTTGTTTTTTGTATGAATGATTCATGTAATTATATATATATATATATATATATATATATATATATATATATTCCTTAATCAGACAGATGTTATCTTTAGTGGTTACTCCTATCTGAGTAGACGCTCCGTATATTTATTCAACAGAATATTTATTTATTTTCATCTATCGGCCTGGATGTTCGACAAATTTTATTAAAGACAAAGAAGCGATCACCGGCAGGATTCGAACCTGCGTCTCCCTAGGGGAAATCGTCGTTTGATCGGACGTACTTTAGACCTGACGGCTACGAATATTCAGTTCAGTAGACGAAAATAAATAGATTTTCTTTGTTTGCATTAGAATACTAAACTGAGGAGATATGTCTATTTCGAGCGTTGGAGAATAAAATTAGGTTGGTGCAAAAATAATGTCGTTTTCTCAAATATGTCAGAAAACGACATTATTTTTGCACCAACCTAATATGTGTTTAAAGGCACTATTCGGATTTTGCTTGATCATCGACGGACTTCTTTTTAGTGGGGACGCAGATTCCAATGAAGCCGGAGAACAGCAATGCCTCTGATCGGGAGATTAGAGGTTTTGAGGATCGTGGAACGACCTCTTAATTGCTGTTGTTCCCAGGTTCACTCTGACCCAGGTTGGTAGCATCAATTAGGCTGCTACCACAAAACAAAATACTATGAAAGTATAAAAAATACATTTTATAGTAAAAAATACCAGCAATGCATTAAAATTGACCAACAATACGTTTTATCAGTAGTTGAAGGCATAAATTACGCTCAAGATATATTTAATTGAAGCCATAAAATTATGTTCAAAATATTTAGATTTCGGCATTATATAACACGTCGTGGTTGATATGTCGCTAAAAGTTAACAACCAACCAAAAAGCCAACCAACATGAAAGAACTCTTTCATGACATTAAGCCATATAATATTCTACAATTTCTTAAAGAAATTAAACCGTATTCCAAAATATTACTTCGACAAGACTACAATATAAAGTACACATATCACCGCCTCTAGTAATTATCTCCAAACAAACATGTATATTCGCAAAAGCTGAGTTTCATCTACCATGTATTCGATTGTGAAATCAGAATAACATATATCATATTTTTCTTACTTCAAAGATCCCATGAAAATTAAATTTCGCTATTAAATGACCCATAAGGTGTTGATATACCGTTAAACAAATCAACCAATAACCAACGAAATGATGGTTCAGCTGTAATACCACAGTACAGTAGTCTACTGCTATTAGTCGAACAAGTTTACTGCAGTACCAGGTGTACTACGGGTGGGTGGTGTACCCCAATTTTTTTCTCTCGTACCCTTAATATCGCTCATTTTTTAGAAAATTCACGCTATTTTACTAATTTCTGGCCACCTTCTTCACGATAGACAGAACAAACAGCGATCATTAGATGGACCCTAATTTGTTTTTCACATGTTTTTACTTTAACAGTCCAAATTTTGCGAAATTTTAACACCTCGGTCGTTTTATACTTAATCCAATTGTATTGGCAATAATTACACATGGTTATTTCTACTTCGCGTACGATGAATGATTTCCTATAATATCAGACTAATTAAAAGGAATTCGATCACTGCAATCAGATACCACGGATGGGGTATAAATAGGTGTACTTTTCTCTGGTTGGTCAGTCAAATTGAACAAATTGACATCAAAAATCTCTCATAAATAAATATAAATAACGCGTAGTAATTTGAGGTCGCAATCGGGGATTTCCAGGAATAAATTTCCCGGGAATCCCAGGGAAATTGCAACCCCCTAGTAGTAATAAAAATGTCTAAACGTAAAGCGTACACAGTAAAGGAAAAACTGCATTTGATAGATAGGATAGGGAACGGTGAAATGACGGGCAAAGATCAGCAGGGATACAGGGGTACCTGAATCCACCCTCAGGAGTTGGTTGAAAGGAGGAGACCAAGCTGCGACAGTTCACAGAGCCTGTCCATGTGGCAGAAGGACTGTGTAGAAAGAAAGCCCGGACAGCCAATGATGAACAGCTGGACAAGGCTATGCTCACCTGGTTTGTGAAAGAGCAGAGCCAGGGGACTCCTCTGCCAGGTCCCATCGTGAGACACCAGTCAGGGAAGTGTCGCCATCATCTCCAAGGAGCTGAAGGCGAGGAAGACTTCATTGCCAGCAAGGAGTGTCTGCAGCGTTTCCAGAAGACGCACGGCATAGGAGCAGTGAAGATCCAGGGGGAGCAGAGGTCAGCTGACACAGCAGCAGCAGACCCCTTCCCAGAGCAGAAGATCCTAGATGAGGTGAAGAAAGAAGAAGAAGAAGAAGAAGAAGAAGAAGAAGAAGAAGAAGAAGAAGAAGCACCACTAATACCAGCCAAGAGCCACACTGATGCAGTAGACCACCTCCACTGGTTCATTGAGTATGTTTGGGGGGGGGCAGCAGAACGAGGAACTCATCACCACCCTACACCTGAGAAACCTTCTGAGAAGGACCCAGCAGAGAGCTAGGAAGGACAAGGTGCAGAAGAAGCTCACTGACTTTTTTTATTAGACATTGAGTTGACTAACATTGATGATTTCATTAATTTCATTTATTTATATAAATATTGTGCTTATTGTCTGATTTTATCATATGTATAGTAAATGCGATATTTTTGGAAATAAATTTGATTTCTTATACTTCACGTTTCCATGTTTGTCTTTTCCTTTTACAATGCCGGACTACTTTGCAAACTAGACCATAATGCTTTGCAAGAGGAAGTGTTTTCGCGGACGGTTAAAATTTATTGTATAAAAAATCTGCTGTAAAACATTGAATAAGTTGAAATTTTGTGTAATTTGCTTTTTAAGCTCAGCACTAAGTATCTAATAAAAATTTCCCGAATAGTTATTTTTACATGTAAATTTACATGCTTAATTCGAAAATAACAAATAAATTTTAATAAATTCTACATTTTTGGATTTATCAGCAATAAAATTTCAGACTGAATCGCGTCGCGGCAGCCACAACAGATGTTGTTTGGACATATTTGCTGCGGTCGAGACATTCACTTGTCTCGATTATTGCGCGTGCACTGTTGCAAACAATGTCTGCTATGCCGGAGCCGCTAACAACACGAATGAGCCGAACTTTTATTGTCGATAACTTCAAAACGGTAAATTTTATTTGTCATTTTCGAAATTTAGAATGAAAAATATCTCTTCGGGAAATTTTTATTAGGTACTTAGCGTGGGGTTACTTAGCAAATTACCCAAAATTTCTAATGGAATCATTGGCATAAATTAGGATCATTCTTTTGGAGTCATTATCTACGGTATGTATCGCGATATAGGGCAAAAAGAATTAAATTGTCGTTGTGACTTATTTGTTCTGTATTTGCTATTTTTATTTACATTGTCTTGTTTTTATGACCAACCAAAAAATCCCTTTTTCAATGTTTGTTTAAATTAATCAATTAAAAGCTTAAAATTTTCACTTGTTTGTTGATAAACTACATTTTCTAAATAAATGTAAATGTTTCGCAAATATATTTCGATTAAAATAACAGTATTTTATGTTCTTTTTTAACTCTTTTCTATCTGGTCTTGAGATTTTAATCAGGGGTTTAATTTTCTTTACATACTTTTTTTAGTGATTCTGTAAGATTTTTTCTTAATTTTGTAAAATTTCTTGCGTCATCTAAGATAGATTGTAATTTTTGGTTGTAATCTTGTCAGTTAAAAACTACATAATTGTTGGTTTTGTTAACGCGTCTGATAATCAGAACCTTTTAAAACCCTTTATTCTACATTCAACATCATCACTTGATAAGACACCAGACGTGTTGAAACAAAATAGCTATTTTTGTAGTGATTTTATAACATATTTATGTTATAATTTTTAAATAAATAATTATATATATATATATATATATATATATATATATATATATATATATACTTCCTTACCCCAACCAAATGAAAATATTTAAGAATACAAAAAACTCAATCAAAAATTCATCAAATATTCCTTGTCTGTGATATTCAACGAAACATTGGCGGCAAATGATTTAGCAGAGAGATGTGAATTAGTAGGAATATTGCTAATGTAGTGATTGAGATTTCTGTTCGATATTAATGATACAGGACTGTATCGAGATGGCGGTGTAATCTTACTACGTAAAATAAACCCAATAGACATAGATCAATCAAGAAAAGAAGAGATAATATTCTTAAAAAGATCATGAACTAAAAATCACTACGAAGACAAATGCAAAAGTGATCAACTTTGAATACTGGTAGATACAAACATTATATAAAAGACTTACACGAACAGAAATACGTAAATAATGAATCAAATCATCTTAAACCTACACAAATCATTACAATATAGATTAACAACTAACTTCAGTCACAAGGAAACATTTGATGGAACTAAAGTTCTATAGGTTCAAACCCTTAGAAGAAAGCAAACACGAAATAAATATAGAATACTTGGAAAAAAACAAAGGTAAAAATAAAAAGGCAACTCAACGTGTTATGGTTTAAGTCCCCTTTTCTAGCCACAATGTAAAAACTGATATCGGCAGAATTTTTCTCAAGTTCATAGATAAACATTTCAAAATTCTACAACATTAAAGATTTTTACAAAAATAACATAAAACTCAGTCGATTTTTTCTGTTAATTCAAGTTACTTATCACAAATATTAATTCACCCCAAATAATTAAAAATTTTAAATCAAAATTTGTTTATCTTGCCTCGCAGCAACTCCCACTGTAGTGATATGTAAATAAGGTACTGTATAAAAGGTAGTATCGCTATACATACGAGAGTGTTATCTTCTCTTCGTTAACTATTGAGTTTCCTCATAGCAGTTGGATGCCGAATTTTTGTCTTTCTGGACAAGTTGAATCGAGTTTGTCACATACAACATTTTTGTAAATAGAATTTTGGTTTAAATTGCTTTACATTTAATTTTTAAGTTTTGGATTTTTTTTTATCTTGTTTTTCCGTTTTGTTTTTCCTTTCGTATTTTTTGTAGACACCGTCTAGCTTAAAGCTTTTTTTTTTCATTTGAGTTTGGTTAATCTCTTATTTTCTTTTAGTTTACTGTAATTGTTTTTGTTTTTATACATGTTCTCCGCCTCCTTATTGTTGTTTCAATTTTTATTGTTTTTCTTTGATTTGCTCGTTTAAGAAATACTTGTGATTATGAGACGAACGTTTTAGTTGTTTTTGTGCAATTCTGGCCGCCATAGCAGAGTTTCCTCAGACACCGCCGGTGCAGGGGGAACAAACTGCACCTCCTAAAAAGAACGTGGACTGAAGATAGGCCTTAAAAAAGCCGCCAATTATTATGCACAACTTCAAGGTAAGTATGAGAAATACGTAAGAGGGAATGAGTTTCTTACTATTCCAGAAGCCTAGAAGCTGTGAATACAAAACAAATCTCCCTGTTGACCACCGATGTAAAAACTAATAAATTGATTGAGGTTAGGAGAAAAACTATGGAGGAAGTGCTAAAGAGCCTAAAGTTTGGACCAAAGATACTGACCCGAAGATCAAACACCTTGTGGGACATCTTGCTAGCGACTAATCAAGAGGCCAATCAGTTGGCCGGAAGCATTTTAATGGCGAAATCAGTTCGTTTACAGACTGAATACATAGGCACCAGAAAGACAAAAGTAAATGGAGACCATAAAAAATCTCCGTCATGATCTATCCCAAAATGTTGGAAGATTTAGAGTATGAAGAAAAGCAAATGTATCACAAAAAAAAAAAGATTGGTCATAGCGGAAAGAACTACATTTCTGGAAAGTAGACAAAGACTGAACGAGACTATTAAGCTGTATATGTACAGCGATTGAAAGAAGCGTCGAGATGTTGTGAGTTTGAAAGAATTGGTTCGGAACATATGTCTATCGAAAACGAGCCAATTGTGCTAAGACTAATTGAAGGAATGTTTGACATCTCGTACAAGCGTAAAATTCTAGAGCGGCTTCAAACTCATAATATGAATCTGGAAGCATTAGTGAAGTTTTTACAGCTATTTTAATTTATTAAAAAATCTAATGCCTCCGAAGGCAACATGAAGACTTACAGTGCTGCTAAAAGCTTACTTTTATGCAAATATTGCAATAAGAAAGATGAAAAGACAAAAATGAGTGTCTGGCTTTTGGGAAATGGTGTTTTAAGTGTAAAAAGAGGAATCATTTTCAGACGGTGTACACATGGAAAGCAAGTGGAAAAAATGAAAAATAGAGATCCTCCGATTGAAAGTACGGAAGTATTTGAGATAAAAAACATAAAAGGATAAAAGTAGGAAAATGAAGTTGAACGGAGTAACTTTACTCATACAGGGGGATACTGGAAGTGATGTTATGTTGATACCAAGGTATTTCTGTGAAAGAATGAGTAAAACAAAGTAAAAGTAATCACCAGGTAAAACAGTTCGATGGGTCAGTCATCAAAATTTTAGGATGCTTAAAGGCACGTTTGAGACAAAAAATAGATTCAAGATAATACACATTATAGTGGTCTTTTAGAAATTGACGAGTTATCAGTGGATACATCGAAGCTGATAAACTCTATAAAGTCTGTAGAACCGGATATTGGATTATTAAGGGGATACGAGCGAGTATTCGGCTTAAAGGAAGCAGTCAAGTCATGTATTTTTAAGTTCAGAAAGTTTCTGTTCAGATACTACCCTTGGTGTTTCCAAAATTGAACAAAATGGTGGCACAAGGAGTATTAGAAAAGGTCAGTCAGTATGGTAGTAATTGGGCTTCACCTGTTGTGGCGATACGCAAGCACAATGGCGATTTAAGAAGCTGTGGCGATTATAAGGTGGACGTGAATCACAGATCTGTTCGGATTCATAGCGGTTGCCAAACATTGAAACAGCGTAGCTGGTATGAAATACTTTGCTAAAGTTGACCTTGTCAGGATATAATTAGATAAAAATTGATAGCAAGTTTCAAGAATTCACCACAATGAACACCCCTATTGGATTACTAAGATGGACTCTACTGCCGTTTGGAGTAAAAACATCAAGTCGCATTTTCCAAATATCATCAAAAAAGTTTTAGAGGGGGATTAAAAATATAATTTTATAACAGGACGACATTGGAATTGGTGCGCACACTAAGAAGAGCTCAGAAGTAAAACGGAACAAGTTTTGAGAAAATTAAATAGCACAAGTATGGCAATCTCTTATCGCCTTAGGATATTTGATATCCTAGGTATAAAATTGGTTTCCTTTCGTATTTTTTGTAGACACCGTCTAGCTTGAAGCTTTTTTTCATTTGAGTTTGGTTAATCTCTTATTTTCTTTCAGTTTACTGTAATTGTCTTTGTTTTTATACGTGTTCTCTGTCTCCTTATTGTTGTTTCAATTTTTATTGTTTTTCTTTGATTAACAAATACTTGTGATTATAGGACGAACGTTTTAGTTGATTTTTTGTGCAGTTCTGACCGCCATGGCAGAGTTTAATTATGAAACAATTTCGTACCTAGAACATCAAATATCCTAAGGAGATATATTGCCAGATGATAAAATCACTAAGATATCAGAGATAGCTGCACCTAGAAATAAAAAAAAGAATTAGAATCTTTTTTTAGGATTAAACAATTTCTATAATAAATATTTACCGCGAAATAGTGACATTATGGAACGACTTAACGAAATAAGGAAGAAGAATACCAAATTTCAATGGACAAAAAGACAGGAGGCTAAAAAAGGCACTCATAAACAAGCCAGTTGTTAAAGTCTTCGGCCCAACGAAAGAATTGACGTTAACTACTGATGCCAGTGACTGTGCTATAGCCGCAATATTGTCGCAGGAGGATCACCCTGTAATACACTTATCCCGAAAACTAACATCGGCGGAGGAAAATTATTCAAGTATTGAAGAGGCATTGGTGATTGTGTAGAGCACGGAAAGAGTTAGAAATTTTTTGCTGGAAAGGAAATTTCTTTTAAAATCTTATCATAAGCCATTAGAATTTATATTCAGTCCCAGAAGAGAGCTGCCAAAGATCACATCTGCAATGTTATTAGCATGAGTGATTAAGCTTACGGCGTTCGACTTTGACATTGTATATATTAAAGGAAATAATATGGCTGCATTATCTCGGTTAAATTTTGAGAGTAAAAATGTTGAAGCAAGTGAAAATTGTGAGGACAGGATTTTGCACTGGATAGAAACGGAGGTATTATCCTTAAATCGGCTTAGTTTGGGAACTAGAAAGTATCCAGTGTTGAATAGAATCATGCATAAGGAGAAATACGTGGTATATTGGCTGTATTCCATACAAAACACGACCTTACCACCCACAGTCAAATGGAATTGCGGAGAGAATGTTTCAAACGGTAAAAATGGGATTAAAACCATTCTCTCCAGTGGATTGTGATATTGAGTTATTTACCGAGACTACTACTAAGTTTTAAAGCTATTCCGTATGCAAGCAGAAGACAAAGCTCATCTGCATTGATGGGAAGACAAATAAGATCTCTGATTACCATGTCATTTGCAACGAATGAAAGTGTGGCGTACAGAAAGGACAAGGATTCAAGTTCTGAAAAGGCGAATTTTGTGGTGCAAAAGGGATTTAATACAGCTATTTTGACAAAGGAATGGGCAAGTTCAGTATGGCTCACAAAGAACAATTTAGAACCACAAGAGAGCATGAGGTTACGGAAAAGGAAGAGGAACAGAAGAGCAGAAGAACAGACGACGCAAGAAAGGATGAGTGAATCCAGTATTGAGAGTGATCAGGAAGATAACTAGAGATATGAAAGTGAAGAACAGGAGAGGGAGGAATAACGAGTGTATCCAGTAGTAGTGAGGAACAATATGGGGATGAGAGTAACCCAAAGTATCATGATGATTCAATTGAGGAGAATCAGTTAAGACCAAGATCTTCCCCAAAAAGAAGGAATAAAGAGACTAACTCTGAGAGACGTTGCAATTGACATGGTAATCAGAGCTTTTATCAATGCTTTGTATTTGAATTATGCTTATAGTTTTGCAGTTGGGGATATATAAGATGTGTGGACGTGTGTTTTTGTACATATGTTTATATGTGCATCAGTCAGTCAGTTATTTGCCATGCGTGATACACGCAAGGCGATTATGTATCTTTCGATACATGACTGACGAGGCAATTTTGCCATTTCTTTCTGCGTGTGACCAGTTGCCATCCTAAGCTATAGAACCCAGTCTGTCCTCCTATTGATCCATGGCTGGGGGTGGGGAGAAGAGGATTCATATCTTTCCCAAGGGTAAGCACGTAAGTGAATGTAATGGATTCGATTGGAATTCGAAATCGACTTTCGGATATATGTGCATATAATATTTATTTAATTCTTTGCACTTAATTTTTACAATTATTTTTTTAAAAACACACCCTGTAAATAATATGGAATGCTCCTCTGTTGTTATAGTCTGGTATATAAAAATTTAAATTATGTCACGGTCAGTTTTCAATCAGCGCCTGAAGATTGCGTTGTCCATGATTAATTTGCGTCACCAGTGAGAAGAAAATGTATTTTTATTATTAATATATAATTTATAGCTCTGCATTTCTGAATAGAGTGATAATTTATTAACACCAGTACGCAATGTGCTATATATATATATATATATATATATATATATATATATATATATATATATATATATATATATAAGATCAATGAAACGAAAGTCGATATGATGTTCTCTCCCCTGAGTATAAAATTCTCTATTGACCTGTTCTCGATTTTGTTTTTCCTGTCATTTAAAAATGGAAAATTACAGAGTTCTAACCAGGCCATTAGTTCCATGATCGATACCAAGCAACCGAAAGTTTGAATAACAGTATTTGTGATTTGAGGCGAAGGATAATGAAAAATAAAATATCGGAATATAGAAGATGCTATACAGGTTCTTCTTTTTTTTAGATAATTTGTCCCAATCATGGCGATAAAGTCACTAAGATGCAAGAGATTTCTGAGAGTGAAGAAAACAGAGAAAAAATTACTGGGGAGAAAGAAGAATAAAAGAAGAGGATCCTGGAAAAGAGAAGATGACGATTGACGTGACATTCAAATTTTTAAGTATCAGATTTGATAGGAAAGCAAATAACTTTTTTTATGATTTCAGCCCAAGCAAGGCAATAACGCTACTAAGACACACGGGATTACTGACTGTTATGGTATATGAAAAAAAAAACACTATTATGGAGAAAGAACAATAAAAGAACAAGAATTAAGAAGACGGAAGATAACGAATGATCTTGCATTTAAATTTTTTGAAGATCTGGAAAGCAAGAAGTCAGAATAGATTTCCACAAGCGAGAAGTGCGATAGAAGAAATTGTTAGCATATAACATCTAGCCATTTCAACTGTAAAATGATGAGACTCTGCCCCCAATACTGCGGTTAAATTCATAAAGTCCATATACGATAGCGGAAAGTTCATCAGAACAATTACCATGAATGTATTTATAGAAAAGACACAGGGAAAGCTAGGTTACGGCGGTGGGAAAGGTACAGAAGCCGAGTTGCCAGGTCAGGATCAATAACATTTCAGATTCTTATTTGGGTTTTATCAAGAATTTCTAAATATATAGCAGAAATACCAGACCATATGTAACAGCAATATTTTCCTAGAAGCAGATCTAGTAATTGATTCAATATAATCTTTCCAATTTGCATGTCATCATTTAGTTAGTCCGAGAAGGCGAAGAGTGATTCTGCTGGTGGTTAGCCTCAGCCATGCCGATGTAAGGTATAAAAGGGTTCTCTGAGACGATTAAAAGAGATTAGTTTTGTTTTTGGAGGCTTTAAAATGAACACGCCACTCATTGCACCAGAATTAAAATAAAACTTACAGTTACACTTAGCGATAACTGTTACACTTAGCGATTGTAGGTTTAAATAACCTATATTTTTGTGCCTACATAAAATTGCTAGTAACCTTTTTTCTTAGGTCACGAAGCCAATTCAGTAATTTGTATTCATCACCAATAATCAAGTACGACATTATTCTTCTTAAAAGAAAACGTACGTTCTTGTTAAATACAAGATGCGATTGATAAATTGCCGTTTCAATGACGCAAAAATGAAAATAACACTGACATCTCATTTTAACAGATCTAGAAGGTGCGATGGATAAATTGTCGACTAAATGACGTAAAAATGTAAATAGCACTGGCATCTCGTTTTAACAGATCTACAAGATGCGATGGATAAATTGTCGTCTAAATGACGCAAAAATGAAAATAACACTGATATCTCATTTTAACAGATCTGCAAGGTGCGATAGATGAATTGTCGTCGAAATTACGCCCAACTGAAAATAACAATGACATCTCGTTTTAACAGTTATATTTACCAAAATTACATAAAAGTATCTTGAAATACTAAAGAGTAAATGTATTCAATAAAATCACTATTGGCTTCAACCACGGACTCCAAACAACTTCGGAATCTTCAACAACTCATCTAAACGGTCTCTCGGTTTAAATTGGTGAATGCTGCCGTAATCCTTGCCTTCAGTACATCTTTGATGTTACAAAGAATTTTGTTGGTCTTTCGCTTAACTGCGCATCACACATAATAATCAAGGGGGTTGCAGTCTGGAGAGTTAGATGGCCAGATGTAAGGGGTGATATGGGCGCAAAAATTGTCTGATAGCAATGACTGTGTACTCCTGTTTGCGTGGCATGGTAAAGAATCCTGTTGTCAGAAAAAGGGTCTTCCAGCGGCCACCATCTTGACCCAGGCAGCACTCAAGTCATTTGATGTAGGCCTCTGTGTTGAGTCTGTGACCTTCATCAACAAATTCAAGAGTTCTTTTCTTATCAGAACAATTAGACTGAGTTTTCCGAAATGCCGTACCCTCGTAATCACTTGATTTTCTTTCTTTCTTTCTTTCTTTCTTTCTTTCTTTCTTTCTTCATTTCTTTCTTTCTTTCTTTATTTCTTTCTTTTTTTTTTCTCACCGCTTGCCTCTTGATCCCACTTCACCTAAATTTATTTATTGTTTCTGAATCTTAACAGAGTTGTGAGGTGAAAAATCTCTTTCTCTCTCTCTCTCTTTCTTTCTCTCTCTCTCTCTATATATATATATGTGTGTGTGTGTAAATATTAGGTTGGTGCAAAAATAATGACGCAATAATGTTTTTTGACGCTAAAAAATACGTCAAAAAACGACATTATTACGTCATTATTTTTGCACCAACCTAATATATATATAATAAAAAATTAGTTTTAAGGTATGCTACATGGGCAGAAGTGCTCAGTAACAGGAATAAAGCGTATATAAATATAAGAATGGACATTGAGGTCAACACCAAGCGGCGACAGTCTTTCATACTTAGACGCCAACATCAGGCCTGAAGATTGCATTCAAGAATGAAACAAACTATCGCCACTTGCTGTTGACCTGAATGTACACGAACACACACATACTTATATATATATGTGTGTGTGTGTAAAAAAACAGGTAAAAAAAATCCGTGGGTAAGTAATCTAAGTAGATCCTGTTAATATAAAATAATAAAACTGATCCATAAAAGAGAGGTAAGTATAATTTTTTTTATTATAGAGCATATAAGTGAATTACAATTGAGATCCAAATATATGAGGTAAATCGTCTGGATCTCATAAAATGTAATTCATATATATATATATATATATATATATATATATATATATATGATTACTAAAAGTACTTGGTTGGTTGATGTAATATCAATCAGTTAAGTGACAAATTTGATATTTGTATTGATCCAATTAATGCTCTATCTGATATTGTTGAGCACTTTATTGCAAAAACCGCTTACCTTAAATGTCCTTTCTTTCAGACTTCCACAAACTGACAGCATTTCTGGCTTCACATTATCTTTGCTATCATTATATATATATATATATATATATATATATATATATATATATATATATATATATATATAGTTTAGAATTTGCTAGGGTAAGGGTGCTTACTAGCAGAGCTAGAACGTTTATTGACACATATTTTTATGACTTCAAATCTCCACCAAAAAATTAAATTTCGGCATTAATTGACCCATAAGGAATTGATATGCCATTAAACAAACATATAAATAATTATGAAAAAAGCTTTCATATTACACAAAACTATTTTTTTATAGAATCACTTTCCTTGTCAATGCACTTAATCCAACGGTCCTCCAATAACCACTTATGTTGAACATTCCGGATCAAATTTCAGGTAATGATTGTGTCAAGTCTATTGTTCTACCCTTCTAGTTTATGTTAGTAAATTCTAAAATGATTTCGAAGGACCTTTTTGTGAAAATCCTTTTTAATATATTAGGTTGGTGCAAAAATAATGACGTAATAATGTCGTTTTTTGACGCATTTTTAACGTCAAAAAACGACATTATTACGTCATTATTTTTGCACCACCCTAATAAATCCTCAGTTTCCCGAAACTATTGTACTGGTGATGATGATGGCTATCCTGATGATATAGGTATTCGTAGTTGGGATAAGAATGATCTTAAACAAAATAAAACATTCCCTATCAAATATTCTAAGATAAAGGACGCAAATTAAACTGAAATTAGAATTCAAGCACTGATAGGGGAAATATTACCAACAATACACGTCTTGAAAAAAAAGAAAAAATATTAAAAGCAAAACATTTCTATATGAAAAGAAAGTTTTACCAGCAATAATTTTTATAAGAGTAAAAAATATTGCCAGCAATACACTTTTAAAAAAAAGAAAAAATATTAAAAGCAAAACATTTCTATATGAAAAGAAAGTTTTACCAGCAATAATTTTTATAAGAGTAAAAAATATTGCCAGCAATACACTTTAAAAAAAAAGAAAAAATATTAAAAGCAAAACATTTCTATATGAAAAGAAAGTTTTACCAGCAATAATTTTTATAAGAGTAAAAAATATTGCCAGCAATACACTTTTAAAAAAAAGAAAAAATATTAAAAGCAATACATTTCTATATGAAAAGAAAGTTTTACCAGCAATAATTTTTATAAGAATAAAAAATATTGCCAGCAATACACTTTTAAAAAAAAGAAAAAATATTAAAAGCAAAACATTTCTATATGAAAAGAAAGTTTTACCAGCAATAATTTTTTATAAGAGTAAAAAATATTGCCAGCAATACACTTTAAAAAAAAAGAAAAAATATTAAAAGCAAAACATTTCTATATGAAAAGAAAGTTTTACCAGCAATAATTTTTATAAGAGTAAAAAATATTGCCAGCAATACACTTTTAAAAAAAAGAAAAAATATTAAAAGCAATACATTTTTGTAAGAAAACAACAAATATAGCAATGATATTTTTAACATATCTTCCACTCCTTCCATTCATTAATATAATCTTGACAGGTTTGTGGCTCATTGCCTCCCACTGCCCTTTTTTGCTTTCAGTATGCCATGTGAGTGCTACATTTTCTAAACTATCTTTCCTCATTAGAATCCAGCTCTAACTTTCAAATTGTAAGTATATGTCCCCATTTATATAAGTATATTTGTGTCCCCATTTTAATTAAGACTTACTCTCAATACATTTTGGTAAGGGCATAAAAGTAATACATCAGCTTTATATTTTTGTAAGGGAAAAACTATCACCAGAAATACTTTTTTTCTAAGGGAAATAAATATTGCTTGCAATACACTTTGAAAAAATATGAAAAAACATATCACCATCAATATATTACCAGCATCACATTTTTGCGAGAAAAATACATTTTCAAAAAATATAAATATTTCCTGCAATACACTTTTAAAAAAAAGAAAAAATATTACCATCAGCACATTTTTGTAAAGGAGAAAATACTATCAGCTACACACTTTGAAAAAAAGAAAAAAATATTACCAGCAATACTTTTTAAGAAAAAAATATTACCAGCAATACTTTTTGTAAGAAAAACAATATTACTATCAATGAATTTTTGTAAGGGAATAAATACTGCCAGCAATACACTAAAAAAAAAAAAAAATATTACCAGCAATATTTTTTGTAATATTTTATCAATAAACTCACTTTAAAAAAAAAAAGGAAAAATAATTCCACAAATACAATTTTTAAGAAAAAAATTACCAGCGCCACATCTTTGTATGAAAAAGAATATGAGCCTGTGTTAATGCATATAAAATAGACCAAACCCGGATATAAGAGAAAACCGGATATAAGAGACTTCTTATCCGGTCCCGACAACTCTCTTATATCCGGGTTACACTGTACCAGCAATACACTAAAAAAAAAAAAGAAAAATATTACCTGAGATACATTTTTATGAAAAAAAAAAGGTAGCATCAGCAATATATTGTTGTAAAAGAAAAATTCCCAGAAATATATATTTTTTTAAAACAAACAAAACTTTTAAAAGGTTAAGAAGAAAGCCCTGGAAAAGTGCGATAACAGTTACTGGACTTGAGAAACCTATCTTTCTGAACAGTTGTTTTAAGGAAAGATTTTATAAATTTTAACCGACAGCAGTACTGGCTACTAGCTTAATGAATGCCAAATGTTTCCTTGCAGAAAAGATGAGGAAATTGAACAAATAGGATGCGCTAGTGATAGTTTTATCCGACATCACAAAATGATACAAAAAAAACAAAAAAACATCATGCTGGAAATTTGAGCCATGTTTTTAAATAGCTTCGTTAGATCTAGTCTTTCATACGGATGTCATCCATGGCGCCAAACCCACTCAGAAATGTCTAAACTGTCAGCTCTATACAACCACTTCCTAAGATCAATGGTCAAAAATGCTTTGGTCGAGTGAAGCACGAGAGATTTGGCTTATCTTTCTTTGAATAATGATTCTGTATTTGTGACTTTCGCTACATTATCCCAAACAAAGAACTCTACCAAATAATAGAAACCATATCACTTGATGACTACCAACAGCAGCAACAATTAAAATGGATAGCACATGTAACCTTCGTAAAGGTTTGACTCCATCCGATGGCTTGAATAGCAGGATAGACAGTTGACAACCAGTCAGTCAATGTCAGCCTACTGTGGGAAAAGTTTCTGCCTAGTCAGTCATGACTATTTCTTGGACAACTTGATAAAGGATGCTGATTTTATGTTCCAGATCATTCTTATCCCAACTATGAATATACCTATGCCATCAACATATTACCCCGCTCATCATCAATACATTGGCGTCAGGAGGGAAAGCATGATCTATGTCTTCTATTGGTTGACTCATTTCGGATGCGATATGGAACGTGTCAATTGTCTGTGCTCATCTCTTTACATATATGTTTGTAAATGCACGGAGCATAGCCTTGGAAATGATTAATTAGTCTTCAGAAGCTAAGTAAAGTGTTACTGTGGGAAAATCCTAGTTAGTCATGAATCGAAAGAGAAGTGATCGCCCAAGTGTGTATCACGTAATTCACTTAACTGACTGATATTGCATTTTAAATCAAAGGGTTACGAATTACCGAGTAGATTTCACCTTCAATAAATACGCAAAATCTTTCTCACATTCCTTAACACGGGCTCTAGTCGATCCTTGATATGTCTTGTTCGCTGAACAAAAATGCAGTCCGAATGTACGGGAGATGATAGCTTAGAAAGAAGAGAGAAAAAAAGAAAAGAGTTTTCTAAAAAAAATCAAAGAAAGTTTGTTTGTTTTTTTTTGTTTTTTTTAAGATAGTGCAATTAACAACAACAACGACAATAATAAAAATAATGATAAACAACTAACAACAATAATAATAATAAAAAAAATGCGACGGTGAGTCATTTCGGAATGCGCCCAAATATGTAAAAGCATGCCACCAGAGGGCGCGCCTTCACGATGTCTTGTCTGGGTGACGTAACGTGTATCGTGTATGCGAACACCGAAAAGATAAGAGTGAAAGCGGAGGAAACGAAATAAAAAAAGCAAAAAAGTTTTACAATTCGAAGGCCTTGTGTTGGTTTCCTTTCCGATTATCTGTGTATTTTCAGTGCTTGTGTAAGAAGAAAGGTAAGTGTATATATATATATATATATATATATATATATATATATATATATATATATATATATATATATATATATGTGCCAGTGTTTAAGGATAAGATGTGAGGACGAAAAAATTTCTTGGAACAGTGTACTGAAAGAAAGCACAAAGATCAGGTATCTATAAGAGTCTGTGTATGTAATTGATGAGGTGATAGCGTGTAAATAGCTGTTTTTTTTTCCTTCTTGGGTAAGCTTAAAAAAATTTTACAAGTTTGTTTCTACCTCTTTTCTCCTTTAATACAGGCACGTATGAGCGGTCGTCTATTTAATAGGGTAAGTACATACATTTGCACAAAACTGAGGCAATATTAGAAAATGCATACATCTGTATGTATGTGTGTCTGACAAATGTGTACTTGTGAGACGCAGAGTAGTCAATCTGACATAATTCTTAAAGTCTGACCTAATACGCGAACTTTTTGCTACGTGCTTCTTGTTCGGGTCAAGAACTTTTTAGCGTCCACTCGTATGTATATATATATATATATATATATATATATATATATATATATATATATATATATATATACCCAAGTATAGGATTGGTGTATACGGAATAAATTCCAGTACCCAAAAATACTATTTCTTAAAAGAATACTCAATACTGAGTAGAACAATTATAATTTATTCGAAAATTATCACATAAATATGTTATAAAATCACTACAAAACACTTCGGGTGTCTTATCAAGTGATGGTGTTTTAACACCATATATATATTTCTATATATTTACAAGTATATGATTGGTGTATACGGAATAAATTCAGAAAACCTTTATTCTACAATCTACATTCAATATCATCACTCTAACGCAGAAAGAAATGGCAACCTACTGCGAGAAAAAAATCTGATTCTTCTGTCATGTATCGAAAGATACATGATCGCCTAAGCGTCTATCCCGCATGGCACATAACTGAGGAAAAGAAAGAGAATCTAAATGAAATCGGTTAGATTTTGTATATTTTCCGAAAAATAATATAAAATAACATTTAAAATTCCCAACATCCCTCGTTCGTACTCATGTGTAGTCGCACTAACATAGCAAATGTAGTACTTTGAAGTTCAAGAAAACGAAACGCTTCACATGGAAACCGAGTATATGGTGCTCGGTAAAAATGGCAGCGGAAAAAATGGCAAAAGTGGATAAATAGGAAAAAATGTCAATTCGACAACAGAAAAATGACCGTTCGAGAAGGATGGGTCCTAAGCTGCCATCCCTCTAGTTTAAAATAGGGCTAGATTCCTACTCCTAATGGCACTAAAAGAACAAATCGTAGCGTGTTTAAGCGAATTTGATGACTATAATTAATTTTATAACTGATAGCTGACATTAGGATTAGATGTGTATATATATATATATATATATATATATATATATATTGCTTCGTCCACTGCAAGGAAAGTTGGCTCTCTGTGCCGCGCCAGGACATTTTTCTCCCTGGAATCGATCCTCCAGATCTACAAATCAACAATTCCCCCTTGCATGGAGTATTGCTGCCATATATGGTCTGGAGACCCTTCTGTTTGCCTCGGGGTTCTTGATAGGCTCCAGAGGCGGATATGCAATATAATTGGCCCTGCTCTGGCATCTCGTCTACAGTCACTTTCTCACAGACGCGCCGTCGCCTCTCTCTGTCTGTTTTACAAATACTTTCATGGCAATTGCTCTGAGGAGCTGCATTCGCTGGTTGCCAGACTTCATGAGTTCAAGCGCCCTACGAGGCTGGCATCCCGCTCTCACCCTTTCACTGTCAAAACTACTAAATGTAGCCATCTCTTCTACTCCAATAGCTTCATGTCTCCAATCAAAAACTTGCAAACCAATCAAAAACTTGCAAACTTTGCTTGGAGGAAAAAATAGCTATCATTACTTTCCCCGACCAAAATAAATTATTAAACAAAAGATCCGAGCTCATCTCAAAATGCAGACATGAAAATAAATTTTTACTACGTAACCTAAAAAATTAAAAACGGAAAAAATAAAATAAAAACAAATAAATATACTAATAAACAAAATAACAATAAAAATAGAAATAAAACATAAATAAATACTATGTTACTTAAAAATCTAAAACAGAAAAGAGAAAATATACAAGTAAAATAAATTGACCTAAATTCATCCAAGTAAATAAATAAACAAACCAATCCCAAATAAAGATAATCAATTAAAAACTGTTCCCGCCAAAATAATACTTAGAATGAACTACAACAATTAACCCCAAAACTGAACAAATAGTTTTAATTAAACTCTCAAACCGAAACAAAACAGTTAAATAAGTGATATAAACAAATTTTTACTACGTTAATAAATAAATAAATAAAATAAGTAACAAAAAATAAAAAATAAAAACAAGCAATATAATTTGACCCAAATAAATAAACAAACGACTTCCGGTAAAATAACCGCCATAACAGAATACCCACAATGCACCACTAACACATATATATATAAATAGCCGAGAAAAATAACAGCATATGTGGCCTGACGATTGCATATAGCATGAAACAGACTGTCGCCTCTAAGTGTTGACTTCTACGTTCACTTTTATAGTTACACACGCTCTATCTCTGATATTGAGCACTTTATTCCATAATATAGTACACCTTAAGACTATATTTCTTTATATATATATATATATATATATATATATATATATATATATATATATATATATATATATATAAAATAAGTGTATTAGTGTTTATATATATATATATATATATATATATATATATATATATATAAAATAAGTGTATTAGTGTATATTTTGAAAAAAAATGTTATTAGGTTGGTTTTTGACGTTAAAAAATACGTCAAAAACGGTCATTATTTTTGCACCAACCTAATATTATACAGAAAATAGGCAAAAAAATTGATGTTTAACGATCCTATTAAAATCAAATTAAAAACTAGAAATGGTCTACTTGATGGTGGCTTCCGGTTTTGGAGTCGGAAGTTAACAAACAATGTTTATCAAAAAACTAATACCTATTATATGTCGGATGTACTGGGGGGCGCAATTAAGAATTTTTTTTAATCATTCTTTTAATATTAACAAATAGCAAAATAAAACTGCTCTTTATAATTTGAAATGTTTATTTTATATTGCACATAATCAAATAAAACGTTTTTTTAATTGGAATGTTTTTTCTTACAAATAAAACTTTTTTTATAAGAGGAATGTTTTCTTTGAAAATATTTTTTAAATGGTTTTTTATTATTTTTTATAATTGGAATGTTTTCTTTTTGTGTGAAAATACTTTTTAAATAGTTTATATTGAAAACATTTTTAAATACTTTATTCTATTTTTTAAATAGTCTAATAGTTTTTTTTATGAATAGAAATGTAACAAAATTAAAATAAACGTCATAGTAATAATGTATCTAATATATTGTTTTTTTATTCGACTGCATTACTGATTCCGACGTGTTCAAACTAGTGAAATTAAAAAAAAAACAATTCTAAGTATACAAAACCGACGAGGGACTGTTTTCCGATAAACACCGCTTAATGTCGGTTTCTGATTTCAATACCGGAAGCCGTCATCAAGTGGACCTATAATTGTTTTTAACGAAGTTTTTCAGTGTGTTCAGGCGTAAATCGCCTAAATGGGAGAGGGGAGATTTAGCTGAATATTCTTTATAATTTGACAAACTTCTCATGTTTTTCCATTATGTATTGTATCCAAGATTTGAATAAACTCACTGTGAGATATTCATCTATATTTTTTTCCTTTTGCCATTTTTTTCTTATTTATCCATTTTGGCCATTTTAACCGTTGCCATTTTTACTGTTGCTATTTTTAGCCTGCCATTTTTCCGTTGCCATTTTTACAGCTGCATTTTTACCTAAATTCATATATATATATATATATATATATATATATATATATATATATATATATATATATATATATATATAGGAATGAGTAGGATAAGATATCTACATATACGCACAAATACTTGCACGTATGTATAAATATATCATTTCCTCATGCGTTATAAATACAGTGCTCAATGTTATAAAATTTATATTCATAATATCCAGCGTCGATAGCACGACTC
The DNA here is from genome assembly GCA_963932145.1 of Acanthosepion lycidas. Lineage (NCBI taxonomy): Eukaryota > Metazoa > Mollusca > Cephalopoda > Sepiida > Sepiidae > Acanthosepion > Acanthosepion lycidas. Next base: position 46,095,328 of record OZ010603.1, on the reverse strand, counting down.
GGAGTTTCATGCAGTTTACGTTGGATATTATAGGTATACTCTAATATATGTATATATATATATATATATATATATATATATATATATATTAGGTTGGTGCAAAAATAATTTCGTTTTCTAACATATGTTACTATGTGGGAAAACGAAATTATTTTTGCACCAACCTAATATATATGTGTGTGTGTGTTTGTGTGTGCATATTGCGCCAGGTATTTGAGAACACACTTTTAGCGGACTATAAAAGAATTACTGGTTGGTGTAATGTTAATATTTCTGTACTTGCTTGAACTTGACGTCTTTGATTTTGTATTTCGCATCTCGGACTGTCCGCCTTGCTTATTACCATCCATGCTGTCTTTTTTCCAATTCATAGGTAGTCCTTTCTTCTCGCTTTCCTTCACTATCTTGTCTGGACCTCGCTGTTGAATTTCTACGTTTACCATCAATTCTGTGTCATCGTCATACCTTATATTTTTTATAAATATATTCACTGATAATAAATCCTGATTGGACTTCTAGTTCTGTTAGGATCATTTTGCAGAAGAGAGGGAATAAGTGCAATGTGAAGACGCGTCCTAGTCACTTTCTATTTTTGTGTACTTAGTCAATTCATTTTCTGTCCGTATACAAGTGGTTTCATAATGGTAAGGGAAATATTAACTGTTTCCTTATAAGAAATTTTTCAGAATTCATCGACCGAACAGCCAGTGTTGCTTTCAGTTGAAATTTATAAAATCTTTCTCTTCAAAAAATTTTTCAGGAAAATAGATTTCTCAAATTCAGTGGCTGTCATCGCTCTTGCTAGTATTGATGGGGGTTTCCTTCCCAAACTTTAGCTCGATATCGTGTGGAACGCCAACATCTTACGTATTTTCTATTCAAATTACATCTGCTATCCATTTTAGTTGTTGCTAATAATGAAAGTCCTTAAATTATGTCGTTTCTGTTATTTAGTACAGTTCTTTGTGATTGTGCAGCGCCAGACTACAAGTTTCGAAAAAAGGGTCGTCCTCGCTAGAACCTACATGATTCATTTACCACGAACTTGTTTTTAATCATTGAGAAAGCGATTGTATACAGCCGACAATTTAGATATTTCAGAACGAGGTTGGCGCTATCCGTATAAAAGCCTCGATCTGACGAGGCTATTTAAGAATACGGCATTAGATTCGAGGTTAATATTTGTGTTTTCTAGGAACTCGCGCTGTTTTGCGAAACTACACCTCGCACATTTTATCCTATGTTGGATAACATTATCTTCTATACAAAATTTGACCTATACACCAATGTATCTGAAGCATTTAGTATTTACTAATTCCACATCGTGATTTTTTATGAAGGCTTCAAGGTAGGTACGATAACTGCTTTCATTTTTAAGTCACTACACATTACTTCTAAAATAACATATTTTTATCCTTGCTATCATGATGTTTACAGAAAAGAATTGTAGACAGTACCTGGAGGAATATTTGTGTTGTGTCTCTTTAATAATTGATAATGTCGATTCTGACTATATAGGTAGAATCACTCAACTGTCGGTAAACAGAATGAATCAGCATCTTGCAGGATAATAATCGTAACAGTCAACTGTCGGTAAAAGAATGAGTCGGCATCTATCAGGATAATAATCGTAAAAGTCAACCCTCGGTAAAAAGAATGAGTCAACAACTACCAACCAAGATTCGTAGATGTCGACTGCCGGAAAGAGAATGAGTCAACATCTATTAGGTTGGTGCAAAAATAATGTCGGTTTTTGACGCATTTTTTAACGTCAAAACCGACATTATTTTTGCACCAACCTAATACCAGCCAACATTCGTAAAAGTTAATTTCAGAATTTGCGATAGCATAACATCTTATAAATAATCAGCAATATGCTCGAACCTTTCTTGAGGACATGTTTTCTGTTTTAAGCCATTCTCACACAGATTACCACCTGAATATTTTCGAGGTCATATTTTTCAAATCTGTGCGTTCTTCTCAAAACACCTGACAGCCATTTACACTAAAATCGTTTATATTTGTATTAAATTGAAACAGCCATCTTTGTGTAAACAAAAGGAACAGTTGTTGAGGTTACAGTGTGAACTGTTTATAAGTATACCTGTCTTAATAGATGATTGATACTGTCTCCTTTCTTATTCTCACTTAGTTCGTATTTGCAGTATTTGAATTCGTTTATCGAAATCTTATGAGAGAGGAACGAAAACCAATCATCCTGAATCGATAATTTATTTATTTTTTTTAGAATTACATCTTACTATGGCTGATAGTATCTTTTTTCTTTTCTTTTCCAATTTCATCTTGTCCTTTTGTTTTTAATATCTCTTTTTATAGTACTGATATTACTATTTGATTAGTAAACGAACTGAAGACGTACCATCTGATGTAGAAACCTATCTAGTTAAAAACAAATAAACAGAATATTCTAGTTCCAATTTCTAATGACAAAACATCTGTGAGTGATAATGGAGTTAAACGTCTGGTATACATTATGTACAGTTGGACTAATGTCCTCATTGTTGTTATTATTATAACAAGGTTTCGACCGTTGTGCTGACATTCTTCAGGCGCCTGTCGACTCGGGTTACCTTCATGTAAGTTCTAACTGAAAATTTTATTTAATCTACAAGGATGCCCCTTCCACTGTCTATGTTCATGCTTGTTGGAGGATGATTGCTTTATAGGCGAAAAGGGTAAAAAACGACGCAGGCTGTGAAAATCTGTTCATTTTCAGCGCCTATGGCATATATCTTAAATTTATGTTGCGTATTAATTTTTTTATCTCCTTAGATGCAGAGACAGTGAGATGCATATCATCGTGTCGCAGGGAGGATTACCAACATAGAAGGGCTGAAATGTATATCATCGCGTGACAAGGACAATTACCAACATAAAGCGGCTGAAATGTATATCATCGCTTCACAAGGACAATTACCAACATAAAGCGGCTGAAATGTATATCATCGCGTCACAAGGACAATTACCAACATAAAGCGGCTGAAATGTATATCATCGCGTCACAAGGACAATTACCAAAATAAAAGGACTGAAATGCATATCATCGAGTTAAAAGAACAATTATCAATATAGAAGGGCTGAAATGTATATCATCGTGCCAAAAGGATAATTACCAACATAGAAGGGCTGAAATGTATGTCATTGTCATTAGGACATTTACAAACATAGAGAAGGTTAAAGGGATAGTTACTTGCATGTACCCGGTGAAATGCATATCACCGTGTCACAAGGATAATTGCCAACATAGAGAAGGTTAAGTGGACGTCATTGTGCCACAATGACATTTACCAAGATAGAGGAGGAGAAATGCCTATGTTCGTGTCACAAGGTCATTTGCCAACGTAGAGAATGGGAAATGATACCTCGGGTCGTACGAACATTTACCAGGCTTGAAACTTTTAGTATTTCCCATTTTACACATATTAAGAATGTTTTTTATATTATTACATTTCAAAATGCAAAATATTGGTAAAATATTTAATTTTAAATAAATAAATCTGGTGACCGAATTTACATTCATTTTTCCTGCTGAAGAAAGTTGAGGATATTATTAATTAAAAATACACTTGAAGCGGTTGAATACACAAAGAGGCATAGTACTACTGCAATACAACAAAAATACGAACATTTTTTTTTCCTCTTCTTTTCAGCAGTGTAAATGAAAGGAAGCTGGAGCCATATTTTGACATAGCGAAATGCCAAATCAGTCAACGTACGCAACAAAGATGACTTTTTTTTATGCGTTCAATGAAAACAGCAAGAAAATTCGCGAACAAATCTTCTTTGATCTTGTCTCGACTTTTCAAGACACTTCGGCAATAGGCGTCGACTAATTTTCAATATGGCGTCAATCTAACCGGCATCCTTTTGTAAAACTTCAACAGATTGCCTGCCGCCTGTTTGCTTGTTACTCTTCCATTAGAAAAAAATACTGCGCATTAAAAGAAAAAGGTTATTAAAAAATTTGCGATGGTTTCCTTGTTTTTAAAATGTGAGTAGTAAGATCGAGTGAATACAGATCAGTTCTGAATAAGAAGACATGGGGCAGGGAATCTTTTCAAGATTAAGATCTTTCCTTTTTCATTAATTGCAGTTCTTGTTATTTGTTCCTTCTTTTCTTTATCTTTATTTCCTTGCCCCTCCATACAACCACTCACTGACTCACTGACTAAATATCTATCTATCTATCTATCTATCTATCTATCTATCTATCTATCTATCTATCTATCTATCGTTACTACTTATTTATCTATCTTTTGTCATTAATTATCTATCTATCTATTTATCTATCGTCACTACTTATTTATCTATCTTTTGTTATTACTTATCTATCTATCTATCTATCTATCTAAGTTTGTCGTTATCTTTGCGGAGGCCTTCTCTCTACTTATCAATGCAATTTAAGAAATATGTATAAACAAACGATAGGTAGATATATATTACATTAGTTGTGATAGATAGAAACAGACTACAGATAGATAGATAGATAGATAGATAGATAGATAGATATGAAGAAACTTAGGTTAGAAAATAATTATAGAAATATTAGGAAGTAGAAAACTGCGATGTTGATATTCGATATTCACACCTACACGCAAATACACACACACACACACATATATATATATATATATATATATATATATATATATATATATATATATATATATATATATATATATATATATATATATATATATATCATATTTCCGTTTCCTGTATCATATATATATATGTTGTACTTTCCCGTCGATTTCGTTGTGGTATTTCAGTCTCGCTAGTGACTTGAATTCAAGACCACATATTGTGCAACAGCGTGGCTCCAAGCTGCATTAAATTCTGAATTTTTCTTCTCCTAGACCATTTACCATCCAAGGCTATAGAACCTAGTCTTTTCTGCTATTTACCCATAGCTGGGAGAAGAGATGGATTTATACGTTTCCCAAGTGTATTAGCATTCGACTGGATTCCTCAATCTATTACTCTACCGTTTTTCCCAATGTAAAATAATGAAAACAATATAAATTGAAACGTTTATAACATTAATTTAAAAACAGGCCCAATACGAGGGTTTAGCAATATTTATTACCACCATTGTTAGCCGCCTGACGAGATGTCTTTGGACATCGAAACAAATATATATATTTTTTGTCGCCATAACTTACATGTTCCAATGTAACAGTTTATAATATTAGGTTGGTGCAAAAAAAAAAAATGACGTAATAATGTCGTTTTTTGACGTTAAAAATACGTCAAAAAACGACATTATTACGTCATTATTTTTGCACCAACCTAATATATATTAGGTTGGTGCAAAAATAATGTTGGTTTTTGACGTTAAAAAATACGTCAAAAACCAACATTATTTTTGCACCAACCTTATATATATATATATATATATATACATACATATATATATATATATATATATATATATATATATATATATATATATATATATATATATATATATATATATATATATATATATATATATATAGCTGATGACAGGATTATTCGCTCCCACAGAATATTTGTATATTTTCTTAGGAAACACGAATATTTGCAAGTGGTTACTGAATCTGCCATAGATTAGTTTTGAATAATTCGTTAATTTTAGAAGTTTCAATCTATTATGATTTCTCTAAAAATTTATGCTGTCTAAAATGACCCCCGCTTATGGAAATTATGAAATAATATTGACCTATGAGAATAGTATTTTTTTCCTTAATTTGACATTTAAAAAAAGAACACTTCGAAAATGAATCACAAGGTACCCCACAAAAAAAACATGAAATTTTAGATTTACTATATGATGAAAAGAATGAAATAACATAAAAAATTAACTATATATTTTTCTATATAAATGAATTAAAAGGATTAACTAACATATAATTTCTAAACCATTTGTTGTTCCAGGATGCCGCAGTTATCAAATTTTCAACGCGAGGTTCTTAAAGAAAGAACATCCAACTTGTGGACTGAAAAAATGCCAAGAAATTTTGCCAGAATTCTTTAGTTTGAACACCACATCTAACATTTGTATTTCTGTTGTTTTAAACTACTAAATTTCTATCGTTTGCTTTTGTTTCAAATAATTATAACAAAAAATCCAACAATTCAATAAACTGTAGCAAATTTCTTGATTTTTTTGTTTTGTTTTGTTTTTTTGTGGGACATCCTGTAATATTGATCTACGTTCTAAGGCATGTAAAAGACAATATGTGAGTACCACGTTCCGCGATAATTAATTCGTACTGTAACTATGGCCAAGACTGACAAGCTTTGAATGAAGGTAGTTGATGTGTACAAGCAAAATTTTGTGGATATTCAGCACTATGCAAGCGTTTTAATCTTCGTAGAATGACAATTCGTAGCATTATCAAGAAGTACAACGAGACTCATTGTGTTGAGTACAAGTTAAGGGTGGCAGAAAACAGTTCATTTCGGAGAGAATAAAAAGGGAAATTGTTAAAGATGTCTCGAAGAATCCTCACTTAACGACAAAGAACATTGTCAATGATGAACAAACAGCAGATTTGAATTTATCGATAAAGTCACCAAATACCTTCATTGAGCAGGACTTAGATCTTGTTGTCCAGGGAAAACTCCCTTGCTCAAGGATAAACACCTAAAATGCAGATTAGCTTATGAAAGAAGCCATCTAGAACATTTAAGTAAATATTGGTACTCTGTTTCATGGTCAAATGATACCAAACTAGAAACTCCCGTTATATGTACGGAATTAATTAAATGTAGCCCAGAAACTAAAAAATACCCTCCCTACAATTAAGGCGTTGGGAGCATTATGCTATGTGGATGTTTCACTGCTTCTGGACCAGGAGAATTAATGGGAGTACAGGTTATCAGAGATAAAAGGCGGTATTTGTGTATTGTCTTTGAGGCTTCACTGGACGTTTCAACTTGCCAATGACCCAAACACGACGCACGAATTGTTACGAAATACGAGGGTCGTTCAAAAAGTTCTAAGCTTCATCCAAATAAAGAGCCATAGCTGGACATTTTCGTTATGGCAACAAACTACCACTTTTATAAAATTAGAAAAACTAATTCAGATTTGTCTTAATTTTTGTGCAGGTGAGGCCCATACAAAGGTGAGAGGTCTGCGACAAATCTAAAAATGGACAAAACAGATGCCCGGGCAGTCATAAAATATCTGAAAAAAATAGTATGACACCCAAGGAAAATCAATGAGAACATGATACAGGAACTTGCTGAGGACGCCCCTTCTTATGAAACTGTAAAATGGGCTGCAGAATCCATGTCGGGAAAGGACAGCACAGAAGATGACCTTCGTTCAGGTCGTCCAAAAACCTCAACCACTAATGAACAAGTTCGTACCATTCACCGTATGGTTTGGAATAACAGCCATTTTACTGTCAAGCACATAGCTAAGTCCAATGACATTAGTTCTGGTTCGGTCCATACTGTTTATCCTGAGATCTTGTGGATGAGAAAGCTGTCTACAAGATTGGTTTCAAGAATGCTGACATCAAAGCAGAAGCTAAAAATGGTTTACATTTCCAGGACTCTTCTGACCGGCTTCCAGTCTGACCCTGAGAAATTCCAGCACAGATTAGTAACTCAAGATGAAACCTGGGTTCACCACTTTGAAGATGAATCAAAGATTCAAAGAAAATAGTGGACACACTCTAGGTCGCTACCCTGAACTCCAAGCAGGAAGCGTCTGTTGGCAAAGTGATAGCTCTTTGGGGGATTCTGAAGGCGGGAAAATTATGATAAGCTACATGGAAAAGTTCAAAACTATTCATGCGTAGATCTATGTATCAGAATTAACACAACTGAAGGAAGCAATCAAGTCGAAACGCAGAGGATAGCTGAGGTCAGGTCTGCTTTTGTTCCAGGATAATGCGCCCGGTCACATTGCAATAGATGAAGCAGCAAACTGTGCCTTTGAATTACTACCCCATCTTCCTTACTCAACAGACTTAGCTACATCTAATTTCTTCCTGTTTCCTAAACCCAAATCCCACCCGCGTGGTCGCCATTTTGGAAACAATTTTGAGATCATACGTGCTGTGGTGGTCTTTTTTGTGGGGAGGGAGGAAGGGACCAGGACACCACCATCTTTCGTGATGGGATTGCAATGCTTAAACATCGTTGGACTAAGTGCATTGATATCAAGGAGGACTATATTGAAAAATAATGAAAAACTGTCTGGTTTCTCCAACTCCTTCTGCGTGAGGCTTGGAAAATTTTGAAAGACCCTCGTACTTAAATGACAGCAAAATTATGTATTGTCGTACCCCGTAATAAATCCTAACCTAAACCACATTGAAAATGTATGGACCTATTTGAAGAAAACAATAGGAGACAGAAATCCATCGAATTTGAAGGGAAAATGCCATGGAAAAATGGAGCAAAATACCAGTCAGTGTGCAGTGCAGTCTTCTAAGGAACTATAAAAAATGATTAAATGAAATAATCAAGAATAAATTGTTATATAACTGATTACCGAGGCAAGGGGGCCAATAATTTTATTATATATTTTGTTAAATGTTATGGGCATCGACCGGGTCACCAATGCCGTAGTTCTGACCCGTGCCCAGTTACCCAGCCTATACGCCCTTCTCTACCAGGGCCGGCTCTTCTGGTATGGACATGTACACCGTATGACGGATAGGAAGATTCCGAAAATCCTTCTGTACTGGGAACTGGCCATCGGCAAGAGGACACGAGGGCGACCTCATATCCGCTTCAAGGACGTCTGCAAAAGTGACATGAAGACGATGAACAGAGACATCGAGAGGTGGGAAGACGTCACCAACGATTACTCACGCTGGGGATGCGATTTACATAGAGAGCTGGATCGAGGAAAGACGGTTTGCTGCCGGAGAGATGCGTGCTCGACAGAAAAAAGTCAAAGTGGCATTGAAAATGTTTTCACATGCATTCGTTGCAAGCAATAGTGTTACTCCCACCTAGGCCTGTACAGCTTTTGTGATGTCAACGAACATTCGTTGCCACTTATGTAATGTCAACGAATATTCGTTGTCATTTTCGCAATGCTCGTTGTAGTAGAGACTTTGTAATCGCAGATACAACTATAATAGCGCAGTTTGAACAATGCTGGTGTCAGACGCCTTCGAATATCAGTCAGTTATGCGCCATGCGTGATACACACTTCGGCATTAATGCATTTTTCGATGCATGACTGACGAGGCAGATTTTTTCCCGCATCAGGTTGCCATTTCTTTCTGCGGTAGACCAGTTGCCATCCAGCGTTATAGAACCTGGTCAATCCTGCTATTTACCCATAGCTGGGGGGAGAAGAAAATTCATACCTTTCCCAAGGGTATTAGCACGCAAATGTTCGAATGGAATTCGAACTCGGCTCTCCAATTCCTCAAGCTTGGTATTTGCTCAATAATACTCGCTCGAATAATAAACAGCGAATAGTTATCCGAATAGTAATCCGTACCGTGATCACTTAGACGCCACGCTAATTCCCATATATACATTTCATTTACCATCTAAATTGAGATCGCCTATATTTACTCTCTGGCGATCTGTGTTCAAATTCCAGTGTCAGCAGCGACACTTTATTTCTATATAACAACAGCCAAAAGAGATAATGTTCCGCCAATAGCAGATGAGACATAACTCTTTGCATGTAGATGCAAACCGAAACCTAGAGATGCTACACAAATTTTTGTTTGATGTTTTTGGCATTACGACGAAAGGATTATGTCGGGTGCTGGATATCGGCTTCAATGCGTTGGAATCGGTGCTGCCACATAATGGTAAGACGTTAGCTACATACAGGGTGCGGCGGAAATACTTTACACATTTTAAACACTCACCTGTGTGTTGATAGGGAACTTAGGCAAGTGTCAATAGCGCCTTCATCTAACTAATTTCTTACCATTATGTGGAAGATATTTCTTGTATTACTATAATTGTTTTAGTTTACATCCCTGCTATTTTAAACATATAAAATTTAAAATGAATGCCTAATTAGAGAGGATATCAAATCCAATAATAATCATAATAATAATAATAATAATCATATTATTAATAATAATAATAATAATAATAATAATAATAATAATAAAAATAATAATAAATATAAGCATAATAATCATAATATTATGTTGCAAAAATAATGTCGTTTTCTCATATAGTAACATATGTGAGAAAATGACATTATTTTTGCACCAACCTAATAATTATCATAATAATCATCGGAATCTGACAAGTACAGCCCACACTTTACGAAGGGCTTTATCTATGTATTTTTTTTTTTTTTTTTTTTTTTTTTTTTGTCAGTGGAAAGTGTCACGATGCCATTTCTAACCTTAGGTCCCTGGGCGGGACCCGGAAAGAAATGTAAAAACGCCAAAAATCAAAGTAAAAATAATAATAATAATAATAATAATAATAATAATAATAATAATAATAATAATCCTTCTTCTATTGAAAAATTGCCCAAATACAAGAACCTGGAGATTGAGATTAACAGGATGTGGGGAATGAAGATTGAGATTGTACCAATAGTAATCAGAGCACTGGGCCTCGTGAGAAAAGGAATGGACAATTTTACTAACAGTGTCCCAGGTAACATCAACATACAAGTTGCCCAGAAGATCGCCCTACGAGGAACATTTCCTTCTTTTTTTATCTTCGATTTATTATCTTTTATCTTTTCCTTCTATTTTTCACATTTCTGTAGCTTTTCTTTTCTTCTTCTTCTTCCTCTTCTTCAACTTCTTCTTTATAATGTATCTTACTTCTTTCTTTTCACTTTCTTCCTCCTCTTGTTCTTTTGTTTCTTCTTCCACCTCTTCCTTCTTTTCTTCCCT